>JAUZSU010191798.1:0-12049 GCA_034780255.1 Parotocinclus maculicauda | reverse complement strand
CTAGAATATTTTCTAATCTATAATGACATGAACTGGTCCAGACTCATTCTGTTTCATCTGGATGATGTTCCGTGCTATTCCTGTTCCTGAAGTGTTTTTGGCTTCCATCAAAACGAGTATCAGTCGTTTTATTTGCTCATTAAAGTGATCACCTAAACAGTGTATTCCGATCTAGAAATTAGATTGGTCAATCTGATCAAGAGAGTTGTACCCCAGTACTTAGATTTTGCAGCACACATTTACCAGTTATTCCAATTTTAATCGCAAGCCTAACCAGCACAGTTGCCAGGTCTGATTATTCTAAACACTTAGCTTTATTTCATCTGTAGTTCTAAAAACCGCAAAGAAAGGCATTCATACGGACATGTGACGAGTTCATGCACTGCCCTGTGGCTCAGCCTGACACTTTCCATGTCATTTTTTATTGTAATTCCTGAACGAACCCCTCTGTAAACAGCTGCGTGCAGAATGAATCCAGTTCTGTTTTCCTTGCATTATTTAGTGCTGTCTGCTGTTTGAATCATGGCATCACGAGATCATAATTCAAGAGCGCTGGAGGTAGAACTTCTGCAACTTGTGCAACAACTGTTTTACGTGTCCTATACTAACCAGAGTTAATTTGCTAAATTACACGACATAATAAAAGCACCAAATAAGTGGGTGGAGCAAGGCTTCATCTTTTTCCCATATGGGTAAAATTACAAAAATATGTTTTACTTCTCCAGGACTGATTTCTCTCGTTCTTCCCTAATCAGCCTACTAAACTATGACTCTTGAAAAATAGCATATCCCATTTGAACAGCATATAAAAATAAACATCTGATTGATGTCCCTGCGGCTTTTAATCCACAAATAAACGAAACATCCCTATGATCTGTAGGCATGTCTGAAAGCACCCTAAAGTCTCCCGGCCTGATTCATTTGGGCAGTTTCCCAAAAGCGTTAAATGACAGAGCTGATTCTTTCGAGCGTTCGCTCCGTCAGTTAAGACGATCTCAACATCGCGAGGCTTCAGAAAAACGGGCCCCGTGCAACAAGTTTAAGGTGCTTGTAAATATGATGAAAGGTGCAAGGGGACCCACTTGAGTCAAAAGGCAAAGACTTGCCCTGTCTAATTGTTGGGGTGACCCTTAAAGCTACGTTCACACTGCAGGTAAGAGTGACCTGTTTGTGACGTTTGTTCTTTTTTTTTTTTATTAGAACTTTACAGATATCCCTTCCACATAAGGTGTATATCAGACAGACTTTTATTTTTATTATAATTCTTAAAACCTCAGATGATAAACAATATGGATATTGATCGGATGGACGTTAAACAGCAGCTACCTGACACCAACTGCCCCTAAACCATGCGAGCTTTGACGAAAAAGAAAGGTCTATATTTACAAATACACAGGTCCATCCGATTGAGCGAGGTCTTAAGAATTAGAAAAGAAAAGGGGAAAATCTGTCTTGTATACAGCTCTTACATGTCTGAATGACAGAAAACTAGTATGAGCGATACCCTTGCATTTATAAAAATACAAAGATGGGCATTACTGTATTGTATAGTACTGCACTAAATGTTTTCCTGTTGTGTTTTCATTCACGTTTTTGTTTAAAGCACTATGTGCAAATTAGCTGAAAGACTATGTGCCTATGGTTTGGTCAGGGGTTTGATCTCAGGTGTTTAGAACTGTGTCTGAAAGCCTTTGCTTTTATACATACTGGTCGTTTCAGGAGCGTGACCTTGCAGTGTGAACGCAGCCAAACCGTACAGCTAGCAAACCAAAAATTGTTACTGCATCACATACATAGAAACCCAGTTTGTGCATGACAAACGGCGTGTTCTAACACAAAAAATTCTGCTGATGCCACGTCAGAAGAAAGAAAGAATCCTGTGGCCTCTATTCTGCGTCATAAAAAATAGCAATTCCCTGAAAGCCAATCTTAGCTCGAGTGCAGCTTACAGACGCCACTATATGTCTGATGGCTGGTTGATCGTCTGAGCAAAAATAACGCCTGTAATGCATCCCCACTCGCTGAACACCTGCCATTCATCTTACCTCCAGAAGAGGGCCGATTTTGGTCAAAAGGCTGAAGCTGGGTCAGTATCTAAACTATACAAAAATATAAGGGAATAAAGACAGATTTGCGTAAAGCCAGCCAGTCTATCTCGGCGGTTTTCGTTTTATGTCTTCTGCGGGTCTGGAGAGATTGGTCCGGGTGTGTTGGTGCCGTCCACGCTGTGTACTGGCACCGTGAACTGGGTGGAACTCAGCACGGAGGGAAACTGGGGGAAAAAACAAGATGAAGTAAGGCATGAAATACAACGACGAGGACCGGAAGTAAAACTCCACCTAACAGACCATGTCTATAGATGGATATAGATATCAGACTGGATTAGATTATATTAGTAGTGTAGTAATACTTGAGTGTAACCAAGGAGCAGTGTCTGACTCGACCTTATTTGTCTTGTCTCGGTCTGAGTATAAGGTGGACTCACATTGTTACCAGCCGAGTAACTGGTCTTAGTCTGGACTCGGGTCTTGAGCGGTCTTGAGTAAAACACTAGATTAGATGGATATAAATGTTGTTTTTGTCAGCTTTCATTTATTTGTGCTTAATGTTCTTTGCAGTGAATGTTGTCTGGACCTTGCAAATCTGTGTTCAGCCATGAGAAACATTTCTTTATTGCTTTATTCCTGTCTCTGTGCCCATCCATCCATTATCTTCATAATCCACATAGGGACACGGCTGCCCACCCGCAAACTCTGGGCGCAAGGGCAGGAACAACCCTAGACAGGGCGCCAATCCATCGTAGGGTGCTCACACACAGGGCCACGCGTGTCTTTGAACTGTGGGAGTAAACTGGAGTACCCTGAGTAAACCCACACATACATGGGAAGGACCAAGGCGCTCCACCCTTGGGATTAAACCCGGGCCCTTCTTGCTGTGAGGCAGCGGTGCTACTCACCGATGTGCCCTTGTCTGTGCCGGTACCACAAAATACCCATTACTACAAAGTGAGCCTAAATGGGTAAGTGGATCTGTTAACACTGACGATGAGAGTAGAAACAAGGTGGTGTACCTATAATTATATATCTAAACTTTGCTTGTTCTTAACTTTATGTTCGAGGGCAAAGTTTGTCCATTACACGCAATTGTACTGTCATCCTGATTGAACACACGATTGCCTTTGAACAATGAGTCTGCTTTGATGTCATGTTTTAGTGTCACACAAAACTGATAAAAGGCAAAAAGCAGACCGTAGTTACCCAAAAGCTGATATTAGACAAACGCAGTAGGACATGCAATCCGTCAAACTCCCACCAGCATGGCTCACACCTGACTGAGTCAGAAGCGCTCTCTTTTTTGTTTTCTTTTTTTACGCAAAAACATCTGATATAATATTCCGTGGAAATTTCATTAGACAGAGCAGAATTTGAAAGACAGTGAGTAAATGTAATTTCAGGCACAGCACGGTGAGTCACAGACGCAAAAGCAGACGACAAGATAACTTAACTCACCTGGAAGAGCGTGTGCGCGCCCCTCCTAGCCGGACTGAGAGGGGCGACCGGACTGAGCGTGCTCCAGAAGTGAATGTTGGACAGCAGAGGACTCGGCGTGAGCAACAGGGGCGTCTGGGGTGAAAAAGACACATTAGAGCTCCTAATAAAAACGTTTATGCCCATTTAAGCCTTATGATCTTTGTGTCTTTATGAATACAAAATGTCTTTTTTTACATTTATTTTAAATTAGTCTCTCAGTAGACGACCCTTTGTCTCTGAGATCCAGCACGCAAATCGGACCGGATACGCCCCTAACCGTTATAGATGAGGGCTCCAAACAGCGAAGGAAATACGAAAGGAATCAACATGATGGTATGGGTAGAGTTTGGGGTGTTTGAAAACACCCAGAATGGACATGGAATCAGAACACATGGTAGGTAAACAGGGCTAAAACAGTACCCTCTCTGCCCAAAAAAAATGCCTGTAACAATTCATCCATTATCTTCCACTTAATACACGTCGTCATGTGCAAGTTCAGGAACAACCCTAGATGGGATGCCAATCCAAGGGTCACTTTAGAGACACCAGTTAACCTAACGCATGTCTTAGGACTGTGGTAGAAAACTGGAGTACCTGGAGTGAACCCACGCCGACACGGGGAGGGCCCAGGCCGTCCCACCATGCGACTGAACCCGGGACCTTCTTGCTGTGAGGCAGTGGTGCTACCCACCGAGCCGCCCCCTGTAACCATTGCCAAGCTTAACTAGGCTGCTTGGTTTTAATAGGGTTTGGTTTAATCCTACCACTAGGGGTCCACAGGGAGTCATACTGTCAGGTATTTGTGCAAAAGAAGAACAAAGTTTGTGTAAATGACTGAAGTTTGACCAGCAAGTTGCAGTGTTGCTGTCACACCTACAAGTCTTTGTATTGGGAACAGCTCTGGATTTTACACCCCGTGTGAGTAAGTGACTCATGAATTATAAGGTTTATAGATTGGGGCTCAGTGGTGTTACTGAAAATATTCTTGATGTTTTGTCCTTGTGGGCTCTTGGCATGCTGGGCTTGAGTGTGTAATGGTTTAAGTCCATTATAATGGTTCCAATGGGGACCTTCAGGTGGCCAAATTGGCCAATAACAAAATACCTACAGGCCGGTCTTGTTTTCCAAACCAAATCAATCCTAAGTTACTTAAAATATTGTATTTAAAATACCAAAAGATAATTGTACAGACGTGCAGCAGTAAAAAAAATCACCACAATTAACTGCAGAAAAATTTGGCTCAACATTTCCGTTCAAATTCCGTTTATACATAATACTGCATCTTTGAAAAATGTCGAGGTTTTTTTTTGTCCCTACTTCTCACCTAGGTTGCATTTTATTGCTCGGTTGCTACCAGACCTACAGAACACAATCTGTGGATTGTGGTGGCCTAGTGGTACTTTACTATACTACAGTAGGGTCCCTAAGCAAGGCCCTTAACCCACGTTTGTTTGCATTGTAAGACTGTATTAATTGCTTAAATGACATGAATGTAAATGTGAACAATCACAAAGACATTTGTTAAGTCACCTAACCAAATAAATGCTAAAACAATGTTATGTAGAGTGTCTATTTTATATTATTATATACTCTATATAATATTGTTTTAGCATTTATTTGGTTAGGTGACTTTAGAAATGTCTTTGTGATTGTTCAGATTTACATTCATGTCATTTAGCAGACAACAATTAATACAGTCTTACAATGCAAACAAACGTGGGTTAAGGGCCTTGCTTAGGGACCCAACTATAGTATAGACCAGATGTTACAGTTTACCAGAAGAGAGAGACCCCTAGAAACTCATTTGAGGGGTGGTGTTACGCCTTTGACTGTGTTGTTATGTGTGTTAGGGCTGGTTTGACGGCTGTAGTTGTTACACGAAAGATGTCATGTAAGTGGCGTTCAGTCGGCTCGTGTCTAAGTCGCTTGTGTATTTGGCCCTAGGGCCGGAGTTTGGACACCCCTGCTTCAGAAGGTCTCTGAGAGTTGTGTAACTTGTGTATAACTCGATGCGAACACGGTCTGTGCACACAGTATAGGAAGTGATTTAATCTGGACAGGGTTAAAATGACAAACTAAGCCCCAGCCCTGTGTATTTCTAACTCAGCTGTTACTAGACTGTGATGAAACTGAGAAAGAAAGTTTTGTTTGTTCTAAAAAACAATAAATCATGTTCGAAGACGTTTGACAGGCGATCTGTAATCCCTAGGGGTGTCAAAATGAACCGCTGCACATAGTCGAGTTGGATTATGTCTTCCTGGTTATCGATTCATCCTGTTGCAATTACATTATTTGAACACCAGAGGGCATAAGTCGTGGATCGTGCTCCTGTTATCAGCACCACGGCTCCTAATTTCTGTACATTTTGACTTAGATTTTTTTTAATTAAAGAAATGGACACATGACTTTGAATTATTATTATTCAGAATTAAAAAAGAAATGCTTTCACTCAGTTATTTAAGATATGGCGACTGTACAGAAGAGCGTTTTATTTATAGTATAAACCCTCTCTTTTGATTGCAGGAGATTTTTTTTCGTTTACAAACCTCAAACAAGAAAATCTGTCTTGAATGGAATGTCTTTTATCGATAGTAAAATGTTAATCTGCAAAAAAAAGTATCGTGAATCGGATCGACTCATGAGCATGGTGAATCGTTATGCCCTTAGTTGTCGCTGTTCATGTGCTCTATGGATAATATACAGATAATGTTCTATAAACAAAAACAAAAATGCGTAATAAAAACGAACTGCAGTTCAAGCCAGCAATGTTTATTATAATACCTAAAATATATACATAAAATATCATTGATTCATTATTATTGATGATTTATTATCATTCATATTATTAATGATATAGCATATGAATATGTTTATTCATATTTATTTATATAATACTCTATATATTTATTAAAAGCCCACCCAGACTGAAGGTCAAATCAAACAAACGACACTCCCTCGCTCGTCTAGCAACAAGAAAGACACCCGAGAGACAGCGAGGCATCATCATCATCATCATCATCATCTGGCGTATATCTGCTTATAAAATCAAGCACTGTGTGGCCTTAATGAGGTCATCCATCAAAGTTTGCTTCAACCAAATCTCATCACTAGTCTCTCTATGTAAGTATAAACCCCTGCAGTGGCTCTGAGCAGACCTAACCTCCATAACTGGTACATTACTGCCATCTACTGGTTCAGTACAGACCCCAAAGTAACCGCAGGTTTTAGCTGAAAAACAATTCATTGTAATCCTTGAACAACGCTGGATTTCTGGTTTCCAGTTCTGTTTCGCTTTAAAAGCCAATCAACGCTTCAGACCCACGAGCAGAGGTGGGAGTTAAAAAGCAGAGGTCCTGTTAACAGATGTTCTCTGATCTAGACCTACATCTTTGTAGCACTCCTGGATGCTATTTTAAAATGATTGCAACACCACCAAGCAGGTGACATAGCGTATCTATTTAATGCTTAGCCACCTTAACATTTATTACCGTTTTCATTGTGCCGTCTGCAATCAAATCCACAATGCTTTCACTTACTTACTTGCAGCAATTTTATAGGATTTCTGCAGTTAACACGTACACATGGTTTTTTTCTTATGGACCGTTGATACTGACCTGCAGGAAGGCTGGAGTGAGGGAGGCTGTAGGGAGCGACGGGCTGGAGAGGTTGAGGGGGCTCAGGTCAGAGCTGCTCACCAGCAGCGTGGGCATCAGCTCCAACCCTCTGGGCTTTCTTGACAGTTTGCCACTCTGGCTGCGGCCGGGAGACAAACACACCTCGGAGACGCTGGATTCGGGCGAGGCCTGAAAATGTCAGGGGTGAGAAAATGGCACGGTTAAGCACCGCCCATTTATTCTTGTTACTTTTATTACTATAGAATGAAGGCACATGTCCTAGGACTTGGACAACAAGAAAATAAAGCTACAGCTTTATTGTATGTGCTGCACGAAGAGTGTAAAGACGTCACAGGTATGAATTTTCTGTTTTCTTTTTAAAAAAGAATGATTAAAAAGGCACCTTTGTATTTAATGAAATGGCTGCTATAACATTTAACAATGGCAAAAACCGGGACTGCTGAGCGGCTAAAAACAAAGAGAGAGAATATTTACAGCTAAAAACAGCTAAAGACGGTGCACTTTCTTTATTTTCCGCGGTGCATTTATAGTTTTACTTATATATACTTATAGTTTCCATTCCAATAGATAAACTTTACATATCGATTGTTAAATTAATAAACCATAAACCTTACCAAAGGGGAGCGGCATAAGGCATCGGTATGGACGCGTGTGATCTAATTTAAATTTTATTATTACTTTGTGATTGATATAATTTATTATACTTTTAAGTATTTATTTAATAAACATCTAGGTCACCCATGGAAGACGGGTTACATTTTGAGTCTTGGTCCTCCCAAGGTTTCTTCCTTTTACTTTCAGGGAGTTTTTCCTTTTCCACTGTCGCCCTAGGTTTGCTCAACTTGGGATTGGCCTTTTAAGATAAAATAAGATTGTAAAGCTGCTTTGAGACAATGCTCCATTGTAAAAAGCGCTATAGAAATAAAATTGAATTGAATTGAATGTAAAAAAATTTCAGCTTTACTACCTGCAGCCGCAGCTCGGTGGTCTGCGAGGAGACGGACTCCCCGTCTGTGTCGATCACCAGCTCCTTCGGGTCGGCCAGAGCACTGGGGGAGGGTGAAGGGCATGCCAGAGTAGAGGAAATCTCTGAGAAGACGATGCTCCTGGGTGCTGTCTCAAGCAGGCACGGCGTGGTAGGGGTAAGCTGCTCGTTATCAGACTCGGACGTCTGGTCTGCGTTGTGAACGGGGTGCGTGAACTGCATCGGCCTCTCCGTAGCACCCTGGATTAGCACCCTGCTCTGTGGCGGAGTCCCGAACTTAATGACCGAGGGCGACTGAGCGACTTCTTTCTTCTCGGCCAGCTTCTCTGCTGGGTTCTCAATTTTTATGGACTTAAAAAGCTGAGTTCCTGACTGAAGTGAAGTCAGGGTGAAGGAGGTGTACAGACCTGAGTGGATGTAATCATTTCGGTTGGACGATTTGGACTGACCCAGAACCGCAGGGCATTGCTTCTTAAGGATGTCTTTTGTTTGCTTGTTGCTGGTCGGCTGTAAGGCAGGTGGTTGGTCGGGAAGAGGAAGAGTAGGCGCTTCGTTCCCCTCGAGACGAGCTGTGAAATCACCTTTTAGGATGTCGGGATAGGAGACAAAGCGGTACACAAACTTCTGCCCATTCACTTTCTTAATGATGTTCTGCAAGAGGGAAAACAAATCACTGGTAATCATATACAGACAAACAAACCAATCTATGTTCAGGCTGTTAACGTTTTTTTTATCATTTAAATCTTCTGTGAGTCCTGCTTTTATGAGTGTATTTCTCAGTTGTTAATGTTTTCCCTGTATTACAACCTTTCCAGGCCCGAACTTGCAAGCTTCTTAAAGAAAATCATAATTAAAACTTCTTAACTGTGTGTTTTTTCTGAAAATGGAAATTCTTCAATAACTTCTTAAGTGATCATATTTTTTATTTTTTTTAGGGACAATGCTAAGAAAATGTTGTATTCTCGAAAACCTTTCATTCATAAATGTTTTCTTAACCGCTTCTACTTACGCCATCTTTTGCTTTCTGCCCGTCACGTCATTTATCAATTATCATACTTCTTTCCAAGAAAGTAGTTTGATGTTTATATTCTGAGCAGATTAAACTACATAACAAGAAATAACAATAAATGACTCAAAATTCAGCATTGTGTCTTGGGCTCTATATTGTAAACTGTAAACACAACATTGCCTACGTGAGAAAACAATGGATAGTTAGTAAAATCTTAACAATATAACGTGTCATAAGCTTGTAGTTTTTAATAAACTTGCAAATCAAACTTTATAAAGTCTTATAGAAAGCAAAGGGTAAAATGATTTTTATCACAGCCAGCCAGCCAGCCACCCCCACACACACACACACACACACACACACACACACACACACACACTCACACTACAATCATGCTCCTCATGCTTTTTTATTTTCATTTTCATTGCCTCATATTAATTTTTTTATTTTTGCACATCTCACGCTCTGCTTCTAAGGAACATGGAATTACCTCTGTGCTTGAATTGTGCCATATAAATATGTTTATTGTTGAATTATGTTAGTGTAAAGCAAATGCTTTTTTTTAGAACTGTCAATGTTTAATCAGTAGTTTGAAATAAAACCATACAAATGTGGTCACATTTGAACTACAGTACAGTAATGTGTAGAAAGAATAAGGTAATTGACACTTGTTTCCTAAACCATTGCTCTGATCCTGCAAGTTCATAATCTCCAGCTTTGTGTTGATTGTGTGGCTTTTTGTCTTGCTTTGTCTCGGTGTCACAGCACATCACTTTTGTGTTTTGAACAAAACAAATTAACGTAGCGCGCTCTCTCACACACACACACACACAGCTACGATCCACTGTTATTTTCCTACACTGTGATTGTGTTTCTTGTGTGTATCATGATCTGAAAGTGTGTTAGTGATGGGAGTAACAAGTCATACTTTATAAATCTCTTTAATAATCCCATTTCTAATTTGTAAACTTGCTTGCTTGTTTGTGAACTTTGAGTGGCATGCTGTTAAAGACTTAATTACCCTACTTTTTATTTACATCTGTTTCTTCAAAGTTACAGATCTAATCAAGAGCTCAAGCATCAGGAAGACGTCCATCCACCGAGCTGCAGGGTCACAGCATCACAGAACATCATCCATCCAGCTGGTCCTGCTTCTTATAATCAGAGCTTCTCTTCTGTGTTAAAGTTCTTAAAGTACAAAGTGATTGGATCGGGTGCTGTTGGATTTGACTGCAGCTCTGCAGTTCTAGTTCAGTCCAAACTCCTCCACTCATTTCTACTGTTTGATGTTTGACCTCCTGCTTTTCTTTAAAAAAGTCACAGCGCAAAACCTTTACTAATGAAACAGAGTGACTGGAGTAGAGGGAATAAATAATAGCTCAGATTAACTAGTTAGTCATTGGTTTAATTAAACACTAACGACTTCACCAATCAGCTACAGAGGAAAGAGCTGCTGGTTTAATTACTGCTGCTCTTCTGCTAATTGAACTGTGGAGTAAAAACAACATTCAGATAAATTAGGAACAGTAATCTCTCTTAAACTCTTAACCCACTGGTCTTAAGAATCTCCTTAAACCTGCTTATTAATCATCATGAGAAATGTGAGATGTAATTATTTACTTTATCCTATAGTGTAAAAATATTTTAACATTAAATTACTCATTTCTTTAATCATATTCATCATTTTTTCTTTTATGACAGATTTAATTCTATAATCTTTATATTATCTTACCCTTTTGTTTGATTGGTCCCAGTCAAATCGTAGACTGATGATCTTCCACGTTGCTCCTGTGTGGATTTGAACCCAGACATTTCTCCTCTCCAACCTGTAACCTGTAATGAGAGACTTACTGCTGTACCACTTACCTTTTACTGTTTGTGTTTGTTCTGGAGGTGTTAAAGAGGAACAGAGCTCAGTGTGAGAGGTTTCTCCAGGAAAAAAACAACAACTTTATATTCATCATCACTTTATCACTTTAGTTCTTTTTTTTCTGTGTCTGTGTGTTTTCGTTTACGTCCGGTTGTGGGTTCCAGTCCCACTAAAGAGAATGTGAATAATACCTCTCGCTTTAGTTTCGTTTCTTGTCCACTTTTTAACCGAGCCGATATAAGTTACATCCCTCCAAAAACGAAACACTAATATGGAGGTACTAATGACTCAGTGGAGTAAGCGGCCCGTGTGTGTGTGCAGTCACCTCTATCTGCCTGGGACTGTGGGTTTGAATCCCACTAGGAAGGACATGCTGTAACTGTTTTGATTTAATGTTCAGGTTTATTGTTTGTAACTGACTCAGTTTAAATAATCTAATCACTGTAAAAGATGATCGAGAGCAGAGACACCGATAGCTCTGTGGGCTGAGCGGTGTGTGTTCGGTGATCTCTGCATCTTTGTAATTGTGAGTTCAAATTCTGCGAGAGATTGTAATTACTAACTCTCCTTTATTTTACCGTGTTCTTTGGAACCGAGTGCAAAAAGATAGCAGTGCTGCTGGAGTGCACGGATAGCTCAGCGGTGTGAACGTTTGCTTCCCCTGTTTAAAACGGCAGGTTCAAATCCTGATCCTGCTAAGATTGGGTCTCCCTAATGTTCTCTTTTTACTTTCTTCTTATTTGCTAGTGACCCAAACTGAATGATATCCTCCCCCAAAAAAAACAAAACACTAAGGGAAGGTACTGATAGCTCAGTGGGATAAGAGCCCAGCTCTGTGTGCTTGTGATTGTAGGTTCAAATCCTGTGGCGTTAGCTGTAAGAAAAGTTTGTTTTTTAATGTGGAATTAGTAAAAGATTGGCTACAGGTGAACTCGTCAGTAACAAGGGATTAATTAACCACTTAACGACTCCACCAATCAGCTACTGAGAAAGAAGCTGCTGGTTTAATTACTGCTGCTC
>JAUZSU010191788.1:0-12050 GCA_034780255.1 Parotocinclus maculicauda | reverse complement strand
TTTTCCCCTTTACTCTGTTGTACTGTTTGCATCAGTTCCACTTACCACCACTCAATGGACAATATGAGTAGAAAAAGGAGGTGTGCCAATTAAAGTGGTTGTTGAGTGCAGCATACAAAAATAATACTCATAAGTTCTTGTGATGTATTCCTTTGATTGATTATGCTTATATTGTTGCTCACTGTTTTTCTTTCTCTCTCACACCCACTCTCACACTCACTCACTCTCTCTCACACACACACACACACTCTCTCTCACTCTCTCACACAAACACAGCGCGTCTCATTGAATGATCACATTTCATTTGTATTAGTGAGTAGTTTAGCAAATGTAAATGATCAGATATAATGCAACAAATATGATCAGTATTGATATTTTTGTGGTCATTCTGATGTGTATATATTTATCCGTTTGTGTTGCAGGGATGGGCTGTGTCATAGTGACTCCTCATCAAGGTGAGGCTCTGCACTCATAATGGAGTCTTATTGATTTGTATCGTCCTTCACAGGAAGGAAGCCTTGAAAGGAAGCGAGGAAGCGTTTGGGTGTGTTTGTGTGTATGTGGTTGGGGTGACTGTGTGATACTTCACTGCTCATGAGGATTTATGGAGCTCAGGTGTTACGAAGCACAGCTGCAAATCTGTTAGTGTTCTGACCAGAGTCAGAGTTTCTTCCCTCCACACATACACACATTTTACAAACCGCACTAAAGCGCTTACTTGGATTGACTATACATACATATGTGGAAGCAGTTATCCTTTCCTGTACTTACCCACATGGGAATCTCGACTCCATCATATAAATACCTTTGTGCTGATTTGGTATTATAAGGTTTGGCACAGGGATCCGTACAGCAGAGCTGTAATCAATTAATTGATCATAATTCAGAGTAATACTGTTTACGTAAACAATGGGAGCTAAATATTATATCTAAATATTTTTTGTGTTTGGCAAGTAAAAATACACACTCCATGTTTATATTATAAGCCCAGTTAAATAGTAAAGTGATCAGCTGATTACAAAAAGTTTCCTAATATACCTAATACGAGTTTCTGTATGTTAAAAAAAAAGACAGTTTTATTACTTTCAGTGTTCTGTATTGTTTACATTTCCCAGGCTGCCTGTGCACTGATAAATGATGTACTTCCTATCATGTGCTGCTACACTTATTCTTAGGCTTGATACAGGCACAATGAGAATACTGGTCTTAGTACCAGTGTTTTTTTATTTTTAGTTTACTGTATATTTCTTTTTAGTTTAATATATAATAAGTAATAAACATAAAGTGAAATAACGTTTTAAAGGTCTGCTGCAGATCTACATTTTTTTTAACAGATGTAACTGTAGGTAAAATGCAGTGGTGGCTGCTGGTCTTTCATAGAGGGGAAACTCATTGTCAACCAACATCATAAAATTTGTCAATTTACTTTTACGCAAATTCTGCCCTCTGTTCCTTTTCAAGAAAATGGTCTGTAACCCTGTTGTACTAAGTAGACATTTTTTTCAGGGACTTGACCAGTGTCCTCTCAATGGAGAGCAGAGTTAGGCTGTTTAGGTGGCCTGACCCATTGTGTTGTAAGACTTAAACCATTTTAAACAGGAGAATCTCCTTTCTACACCCGACCAACAATTACCTAACAAAACAATATAAAATTTTTATCATGGAAATGTTGATATTATGTTAAACTGAAACAAGGAAATACTATAAATGTGTTTTATTTACAGTGTAAGAAATGAACAATGGAAATGGTCAAGTACACTGCTCACAAAAATTAAGGGATTTTATAAATTTTATTCTTTTTGTGATCAGTATAATCTTGCCAAGGAAGTACCAAGAAATTGGTTGCAGTTTGTCTTTCGACTTTATTTGCAAAATCCGTGACGGGACTGAGCTCCCAATTAATAAACAACAGTATTTATCTCAATACAGGATTCAGCCTTTTGACTAATCCTCCAATCATCATGTGGAAGCTCAGGTTCTAGGCCAGCTGAGACCAGCCAACAGCTCCATTCACCCCTAGAGGAAATAAGTAAATAAAAGACCGATCTCAACCTTCCTGCCATGAATATGGCCCAAAGGGCAAACATGGCGTTAAAAAAAACCAAACACTCACTCACTCACCCCTAGAGATGCTGAGCGTCTGTGGATGGGGCAAAATCATGGCATTTATCCAATGACTACTATCCGAGTTCCATGCAGTCCCACTGAAGTGAATGGATGCCCAACTTCTGTGGGCAAATGCATTGACCATAAACCATAAAAAAAAAACAATTTTTAGAAATCTGCGGCATTGATGCTACGGGAATGTATGAGAAGTTAACAAAATCGATCAGTAGATTTGTGATTAGTAGCTGCTTCTGAACAAACTTGTCTTCGAGATGAACGCATTCTAATGTATTTGTAGCCAATTAAATGTTAACAGAGCTGTATATATTTGATCATTTAATTTATGACATTTTAAGGGAAACTGAGCTTCCCTTGCAGTCTTGGAGAAATTGTGACTGGTGAAAAGTTAATAAAATAATTTGATCATTTCAATTATGTTTCTGTTTACCAGCAATAGTGCTTCAGTATTTTCTCCATGTCATGCAGTACCTACAGTGTATAAAAGAAAAGCATGTTGATAGCTAAAAGTTATAGTATAATAAAGCAGTTGTGTTTTTAAATTGGCTGATCGGTAATTGCAAGTTCAATATAAAATCAAATTTGTCTCATTTATGTGTGGAAAATACGTTATGAATCCTTCACTGAAAACATTACCCCTTTCACTGAAGTATGTTCATTCAAAGAAAACAAAAGTTCTTATAGTGCCCTATTTCCCTTTGAATATACCCATGCTTATCCTGGTCAGGATTGCTAGCACAGAGAATAATCTGGAAAGTACAGGGTTTATCCGAGCATGTACCCTGAATGGGAGCCCAGCCCATTGCGTTGCTGTGTAGAAGCTACTACAACGGCACCAGAGGGGTATCCCTCATACCTTATCTTTTCTCAGACATTCCCAACCTCAACCTGGCCAGAAGGCACTGTCTGTATTGGAATTGCCACTGCATCGCTATTTAAGTCTAACATGTTTTTAAAACGTGTTTAACTAAAGATTTGTCAGATTTTTAGTCTGAGATTGTGCAGTTACGTACAGAGACATTTTCCATCTATCTTTGCATACATTTTTAAATTTAACAATGCTCATATATTTCTGTAAAATAGAAATCAAGTCAAATGTATTTCTATAATGCTTTTTACAACATTGTCTCAAAGCAGCTTTATAACCTTAAAGAACCATTAGAAGCACCAAGACTCAAAAAGGGACCTAGCCCTATTGGGCAGCCTAAATTTTATACGTAAGAATTAAATTAAGTCTAACCTAAGTAATAAGTTTATAATAATAGTTTAAATACACAGAACCTAAATGGGTGGGGTGGGGTGGGGGGCTGGGGAGGGGGTCAAAATGTCAAGAAAATACAATTAAAAAGTTATCCTTTAATGAGTAAATATGAACCCAAGCTTTTCTTTAGCATTGTACTGTATGTCTTATTCTTTTTGTCCATCTTATATAGTGTCAAGTAAAAAAAAATAATTCGCTCACTTGAAAGGTTCGTTAAGTGCTAAATATCAATAAATAACGTGCTGTCAAATTAAATGATTTGGGATTTCATGCCTCGAAATTAGTTATTTTAAAATTTGAATCAATAAGCCAATTGTATTTAAGCTCTTTAAATGACATTGAATTAATTAATAACAGTAAAATCTGATCACGCTGGTATGGAAATTAATGAGCGAATGAAAAACCATCCTTTATTTTGGTTTATTGTTCCGTTTGAACAGGTGGCATGCTGAGCTGAGCGGTTATTGATTGATGATTGAGAGGACTGATGAGATACTGTGTGAATAACATAGCTGTATGTATGCTCTACATGACTCATTCTATAGGAAGATTCAGCTCATCCTATAGGTTCTCTCACACATACACTGTCTTCAGTGTGTTTTTGCTGTGCAGACTCTCGTGGTTTTGCTCAGGTTTTCAGGTTGCATTTCTGTCATGCGTACACACACTGAGGAGACCAAGAGCATTTAGATTTGCTTCACATGCCTCTCTTATATACTTTCATGCTCATCTCCACCATTTAGATGAATACTGACAGATATGTAGATGTAAGTTGTCCTACGAAAGGTCAGATCCTATCTTTCATCCTCCCCCTCCTCTCACCTGACCACCCCTCCCCTCCCGGTGTCTGAGGCTGCACTTCTGAGGCTCTTCACAGGAGGAGACGAGCTACTGTTGCTACGGAGAATTATGTGCGCTGCTGCCGAGTACATTCTTGCACACACACTCACACATGTTTGCACAGTACTCATCTCCCTCTCTGATCATGCTTCAAACACCCCAACCCCCCCACTGCACTAGCACATGCCTGCATTTACGTTTTCTCATTCTCATTACGGCCAATATTGTGAGCTCGACTTCTGGAACTAATCTGTGCTGACAATTGGGACCCTAAGCAGCGTCTGGAAATGCACGCCAACCCCCACTGCTCAAGCGACAGTTATATAATTCACAGCTACTGCACTGCTAGCTGCATTTTATTTTTACACATCCTCGACATGAGAACGACAGCATGTTTAAATGAGCTCCCTCTCAGTTTTCTCTTTCTCTCTTTCTATTCACTACAGTGCAATGGTTGCACTATTAACAAAGCCATACTGAGGCCAGTCTAGGTACTAAATATGACTTGGGGTTGTTAGTAACATTGCCATTGTCATTTTACTTCTATATCCTATTACTGTAAGCTAGAGAGTATTATGCTTTGCTTCAAACGCCTAGTAATATCATAATGGTATAGTAATACACAGGACATGGACAAAATCAAATAACTGCTTAAGTATGTTAATATAATTTAGCTATAAGCAGTCAAGTACTCTAATTCTTCTCAGAAGTCTACAATACAAACACTTAATTGTCTGACCGAGAAGAAAATTGGCCAGTTCCTTTAAGGATGAATAAAGCATCTGGCATCTGGTATAGACAATTATAGAGGAAATTTGTATTATAGTCCAAATTATTATTATTCCAGGTCTTTTTTTTGGTAGAAATTGTGCATCATGTGCTCTTAACCAAACACTATCCAGAGTTTAATCAGCATCAAGTTAAAAAGCCAGGATTGGCAAATGTCAGAAAGGCATTAATACATATTTCAACAAGACAATGCAAAATTACATGCTGCACAAAGGCATGGCTGCAAAAGAAGACGGTACGGGTACTGGACTGGCCCCCATGCTGTCTTGACCTGTCCCCAATAGAGAATGTGTGGAGAATTTTGGATCAGTGGTGACCCTATACTGTTGCATATCGTAAAAATGGGACAAAATAACATCTGAAACACTAAATCACTTATCAGCTGTGCCAGAATGTCTTAAGTGTGGTGAAAAGAAAGGGGAAATGTGAACATATATTAATAAATGAAAGCAAAGAAATGTCTCCTGTCTCTTTTTAATGAGACAATACTGATTTTTATACTACCAACCTTTCAGTAATCAAGCCAACTTTTTAGTGTACAAGCAAATTATGCAAAATGTCACATACACTGCTCACAAAAAGGGACATTTATACTGTGTAATTTGTATTTATGTGCACAATTTGTCAGTCTTCATTACACAAAATCACAGCATGAAATACCTCAGAGGACTGGATGGCCAAAAACAATTTGATCCAGTATTTCAAGCCAATATTGTTGTACCATTTCCCAGTATTTCCCACTGCATCTCCAAAATCAAATATTAAGTAAGACAATTTAGCTCCTAAATCATCACATTGTCTTGGTAATTCTTAAAATGTAACATTTTAAAAATAGCAAGAAAAAGATTTGTATTACATTTATATTGTAATGTAAATTAACAAGAAGAAATCAATATGTTAATTCTTTGAGGACTGCTTCTAAACATGATTTTGGCTTGTTACAGAAGTTCTTTACTATCTTTCACGTAATACATGCACTACATGGACAAAATCCCAAACAACTTCTTCCAAAACATGAATATCGGAATGGAGTTTCCCACCTTTGCTGCTTTGACAGCCTTTGCTCTTCTGAAAGGGCTTTCCTCTAGATTTAGGAACATGACTGTGAGGTTGGCTTCTGATGTTAGACAATAAGCCCTGGCTCACTCGTTTCAGTTACTGGAGTATCAGTACAAACCATCCTATTGCCACTGTTTGTCTATAAACATTTGTAGTGTGCATTGTTTAATATTTGTACATTACATATACATTTCTATGACGTTTTATTTGATTGACTGTTCATGTTTATATACAGAGATCTGAAATACCTTTTTACAAAGGCTTATGGTTAGAATCCATTTGTACTTTAGTGAGGTTTAGTGGGCTAATGTCTGGCATCACAGCTCCCACAGCCAATAGGGAAGAGACTTGTCATTTTTTCACATACCAGGCAGGTCCCTGTGAAGTGATTATGTAATCCACAATTACCCGCATCTGAGCACAGGATCTCTCAGCTTCCTCCTACTCACGTTCCTGCTCTGACACTTACTGGCATTTGCTCGAGGATGTGTGAGGCAGTGGCTGGTGGTTTTTGAATTAAGGGAAGCACATGTGCTCAGATATGATCCCTGCATTTAGTGGCTAGCTATAGCTTGACCATAGCATTGCATAGAATATGGGTTCTTGTATCCTTCCAGTGTCTCTGTACTTAGTTCTGTTGACTAATACAGTACCAGTTTTACATAATAACACATTATTTTCAGGAAATTATTCATTCGTTCATTCATCCCTACATATTAAATTGTATGAATGATTATATTGAATTTAATAACTGTATTTAAAATATGCACTTATCCACAGCAACTTATAATTCACCCAATCTTATCAGCTGTGGGTTAACAACCTTGCTCAAGGACCCAACAGTGGAAACTTGCCAGGGATGGGATTTGAACCCGGGTTTTTATGGCTCATAGTTCTGCTTAATCCATATCCTTCTAAATAAAATATAAGATTTACTGGTGTTTATATATTTGAGAAGTTCTAATTCAATACCAAGCTTTAATGAAAATGTTAGGTCTGTGTCTGAGGAGTGACTGCACTGTTCACCGGAATGGTTTAAAAAAGTTTAACGAGCGAACGTGCGATGTTTTAGTTAAATATTTGATCAACTGATTTGCTGCCCCACTAAAATTACGGCCGTAAAAAGTCAATTTTATCCTGGCTTGATGAGCAGAACCTCAGGACATGCTATTCAAATTAAATTTGGCACTACATTTCCCATAATACACCAGAATTTTACAAAAGCTTGAGATGCTAATGCTTTCAGCAAATATTTAGAAGAAAGTCATGCTCACTGCGGGCAAAGTAATGATAGCTTATAGATGTGTTTTGGCTAGCCACTTATTACAAACTTATAGTCCACCAAATTACAAATTATACCACTAAAGCAAAGCATTCATTAACCTAGCTAAGGTATCCGTTACATTAGCATAAATAAAAAGAATGCACTTAATTAAGAAATGGTTTTCTTTTGTTATGCTTTTCTCATCCATGGCAGAGGACACTTTATTTAGTGTTTAACTAAATGTGGTCCAAATGTGGCAGCTTGGATTTGAGCTCACAACCTTCTAATAATTTGCCTGGTCCCTTTAAAACCAACCACTGTCCTTATGATGCAGTATGGTGTGAGAGGGTCCCTGTGAGCATCTAAATCAAACACTGTGATCAGATTGACAATAAGATCTAATCTAGATATGAAATCTGTGCACTAATAAACAAACTTCAAATAAAACGGTTAATAAATGTATATATTTGCCTCTGTCTGCAGTAAGAAGATGAAGAGGACTGATAAGAAAGGGAAGGGCCTCAGGCACTTCTCCATGAAGGTGTGTGAGAAGGTGCAGATGAAAGGCACAACATCCTACAATGAGGTGGCTGATGAATTGGTGTCCGAGTTCACCCACGTCAGTACCATAGCGTCTGCCAATTCAGTAAGTTCTTTATTTGCAAAGATTGGATAAAGGAGACTTTTCTGGCCTTTAACCACTTTTGGTTTCTATCATGTGAGCATGTGGATGGACATGTCGTCAGGGTGGTGTTTATGTTGTGGGTCTGTGTTTATTTTACTGTGGTTTACTCCAAACCCCTGAATTAAGGTCTCTCAAGTGTCCCAGTGTAAGTGTTTAGGCACTTTATTCAGTACCTAGCAGAATCAAACATGGTTGCCAGGTCCGTTTTTTTCTAAGAGACGCTGTTTCCATAAAACTGAGGGATGTGGCCATCCTGGAATTAAAAGCAGCTCTCGCAAAACAGCACAAGGAAATGAAGAATTTCATTATTTAGTTATTAAAGTTTGACATTTACCTCACATAATTCTTTGCAGGTTTACATGACTCAGGCAATAATTGGATTTCTACTTTGCAACCAGCCAAAAATCTCAACCTTCTCGTTATTTGATTATGCAAGTTCATGTAAATTCATTGACCATATTACTGACAATATCTGATTTACTACAGTTATCGAATAATTAAGTACCTGTAACACACTTTGTGTTGGACAAGATGATGTATTCTACAAAAACCTTCCCTCATTGTGTTAAGCGTAAATATACTTCGACCAGACATGAAAATAGAGTGGATATTAGTTCACTACACTGGATGCATTTACATGCAGAGATTTTTATCAGTCTGTATAAAATTGTACAGAGTGCATATTCGGTCTAATCTGTTTACAGGAGCACTTAAATTGAATCCAAGCCAGAGCTACACTGATTTGTAGGCCATATAGTGTAAAAAATACAACAACATTGGAGCACTCCTGTTGGTGGTCCTAAACAAGGAGTTTGCTTCATTATGATCCATGTGTTTGCAGGAATCACTTTTGTTATTAATAACAATAAAAAACTGTCAGGCTTTCAGAGAAATATTCTGAGCTTTACATTTATAGCTTTATATATAAGAATTATTCTTCCACCGATCTATTGTATTTTTAAATCTATCATAGTTTAAAACGTTAACTTTATTTGATCTTAAAATTGCTATTTTACATGCTTTCCATGTGTATACATGAATAATTTTCTGTTCTGATTGAACTAATAATCTGTTCATTAACTAGTTATTGGCTGTTTATAACGGTTCCCATTGAAGGCTGTGGTGGAATGTGTTATATACATGCTTACTGGCCTGTCACTGAGGAGACATACAGGGAGTTTAGGCAACTCTGGTTCAAAAACCAGTGTTTGCTGGTCTGCCAGCAAATAGTCAAATTTCTGGATTTTTTTTGCCGTGACTTCAGCAGCATTTTACTGGGCCTCTGTAAATTGGGTCTGGCAACGTCTGGTATTTGGGGTTGGGGGTCACTGGCCTGAGGCCAGCTTACTGGAGAGTGTCTAGTATCTAAAATACTTTCCACTATTAATTCTGACATACACCTGATGTGGCCTGGACTAGTGCCTAATCTCCTTACTCCTGGAATGTTAAATGTATAATTAAAAAAGATTGATGTGCAGGAAGCTGCTCTGGCTTTATACAGGTGGAAAGGGCTAAATGTTCTTTAGCAGATTTTCCTAGCTTTTATTTACAATAAAATGTGTAAATTATGTGTTTGTACAAGCAGCAAGCGTATGACCAGAAGAATATCCGCAGACGTGTATATGACGCACTAAATGTGCTGATGTCCATGAATATAATCTCCAAAGAAAAGAAGGAGATTCGCTGGATTGGCCTTCCCACTAACTCGGCACAGGAGTGTCGCAACCTGGAGGTGGGTTTGAAAGAAAATGTGTCAGACTGGTTGCAAATAGAGGTGGGCCTTGGTAGGCCTTGGAACATTTTGCACTAAAAATTTGTGTAATTTTTGTAAGCGTTATATATAAAAATAAAAAGGGCAAAAAAAACCTTTTTTTTTCTACATCAAGTCCTAGCAAGATTCAGCTGGTTGTGTTCTTGGATTGTTGCTTATTTGTACTAGCATTAGGTAATGGGTATTAAGAAGAAGACAAAGCACTTCTGTACGTCACTCTGGATAAGGGTTTAATGCTGTAGATGCTTTTAAATGCTGTAAATGTTAATGGTATAATTGATATATTTATAAGGTTGTAAGCCATTAAGGTTATTATGGGAGCTATTTTAGCTTTTTCCCCTTATTATATGTACTGCAATGCCACTGGCCAGGCAGCATAGAGCACTTAATAAACTTTTCTGAGTGTGTTCACCGCTGTTGTGGGACAGTAGGAGACCGCAGCAGGAATCAGACATAACCTTTATAAAAAGCAAGCGTTGAAATGAGTCATGGCAGATATGTATGCATGTCATGTATATGAAAAGAAAAGAAATTCAGGTCAGAAAGAACTGCACACTGGTCGTACCATTTTGGAGCCTCTCTGAGAATCACCTCTACAAGTACTTGCCATTTCTATTCACTATTTGTGTGTGTGTGGGTGTTGTAAAGGGCAATCTGGAAGCATCTGGTACTGTCATGTCTGGCGGATAGCGACATGAGACAAAAGCAAGAGCTTTGAGGGAGACTATTGAAACAGTGTAAAGAGGGAGTGGAGAACTTACCCACCTTTTTAATAATGCATTACCACAAAGCAAAACGACTCCCACGCTGTCACCCAGATTTTCAGTAATGTAACTAGTTTGTGTGCACCTGCTGAAACAAATAGGAGAATGCATGCACAATTTTTTAAATGAATGTGTGCCCATGTGTTGCAGTTGGAGAAGCAAAAGCGGTTGGAAAGAATAAGACAGAAAAGAAGCCAGCTCGAGGAGTTAATACTACAGGTTTGTTCAGAATAAGTGGACTTTTTTTGATGGGGAAGTTTTTAATTACAGTCATATTCCGTCTGTCACACAACCAGGAAAAGGAAGAGCCTTTAGCATAATTTGTTTATGGTACGGAATTAGGCTAAATTTACTAAATAATAAAGCTTTAAGTGACTGAACAGCCATCTTGCATACTAGCCATGTTTGATTAGCAGCTAATACTGATTGCTGAAACTGGTGGAAAATTACTGTATTATTTCACTGATTACAAAACTTAGGGGATATTTTTAATGATTACGAAGTGGATCCCACAAAAACTGCCCAACAATCTGATCCTGTCCACCGCTGTCACTGTGTTTTGGCAGTCTTGAGCGACCACCTTACTGAACAGTCAATGTGTGGCACTTTCATCCAGTTTCACATGCTTCAGAATGAATATGTCACCTGCTACTCAATCACAATTATTGAGTTTGCATTTAATTTGCATAATCGAACAACTTTTTTTGACTTTATTTACTTTTCTCTTGATCTTGTTTAATTAAATAAAATCAAATTATTAAAAAAAAAAATCAATTTATTGATTTGTTTCTTTTGAAACATCCCCTTTTTTGTGAGCACTGTATTATGATTAGATGACATGGATGTCGCAGGCCAGCCGGTGTCCACCCAGCAACTCTGGGCGCAAGGGCAGGTACAACTCTAGACAGGGTGCCAGTCCATCGTAGGACTCACACACACAGTCACAAGGGCCACTTTAGCAACACCAATTAACCTAACGTGCATGTCTTTGGACTGTGGGAGAAAACCTGAATACCCAGAGTACACGGAGACATGGGGAGGACATGCAAACTCTACAAAGCAAGGACCCAAACCCCCATTTCACCCTGGGATTGAACCTGGGACCTTCTTGCTGTGAGGCAGTGGTGCTACCCATTGAGCCACCTTGCTTCCTCCTAATTAATTTATATGGATTTTAATAAAATTGTTATTAAATAATATTTAATTAATATTATTGTCTATTCGCAAAGTATCTTACCCTATTATGTCTGGTCAGTATCCATTTCGGCAACGCCATGTTTTGCAGAACGTAATGTAGATGTTAAATGGTTATTCAAATTTGAGAGCAATAAATAGAGGAAATGAGGAAAAATAATATCCTCACTCTTGTGACTTATGTAGATTCATTTATGCTCATACCCACTTAATAATCACAGGTTCACTGAGAGCCGGAGTCTAAACGCCAACAAGTGATACAAGGCAGACAGATTGCCAGTCCATTGCAGAGCACGTTT
>JAUZSU010191767.1:0-12051 GCA_034780255.1 Parotocinclus maculicauda | reverse complement strand
AAATCCGAAAAGTTGTGTTGACAAGAGCAAAACCAGCGGGAGGTGACCACGCCCACCACTTTCTTGATTTTGTTCAAATGCAGTCCCTCAAGAGAACGCGTCAGATCACACTGGATAAGTTCTTCAAACGCTGACTGGAATTTATTAAGAACTTGTTTTTTCTTGCACAATAAAGGTTTAATTAACATTTAATATGTTACATAGCACATCCCGTCTTGTAACATAGTCCATGTTCATTTAATCTGACCAGCCGGTTATTAGGACCAAAACAATCGCATCCCGATGTGGTCCCATTAACCGGAATTGACTGCATTAATTGTCTGTATCATTTCTCTGAACAAGGTATATTTTGCTTGATTGTACAAGTATGTATACGAGTACTATTTATACTAAATATTATTTTTCTGTTTTGCTGCTGTCGGTCTGTATGTACACAGCTTTGCATAACTGAGACTATGTCTTCTGTCCTTAACGGTGACCAGCAGGCATTCAGATCTCTAGGCTCTTATTTCTTACTGTGCAAATTTATGTTTGATATCTTCCTAGACTCAGGCCGTATAATCTAACCAATCCTGTTCACTCCTTACTGTAGATGGGAAATGTCTCGGAAAATGGACGGTTCGTATCCACAATCCCCAAGGAGTATGATATCTTCATGGGCACCATATACAGCATTTTCTGTAAGCATTTTCTTAATTTATAATGTGCTAACTGTAAGCTAACTGTGCATGTCAAATATATCAAACAGTTCTTATTGCAGTCAATGCCCAGTAAAGTGTTAAACACCAAAATGATCAGTCAGTAAAATGATTTGATCAGTAAAATGACTAGTTGTCCATACTGACTGTAAGTGGCTTGAACTAGAGTACAGGGAAATGACAATGAATTCTGTTCATCACCAAAAATTATTATTGCAATATACACTATGCACAAAAGGGTAAAATATTAAACTTTAAATGGTACAATAAATACACAGCAAGTAATATCATTTGGGATAGCTTTTCCCTTTTATTTTATTTAGTACTTGGAGCCATGTGTGTAAATTTCGGCCCACTTGCTCACAGTGTGAACATTGCCAAAGCTAGTAAAGGCAAGGAGGTTAAAGCAAACTCTTCCAAGAGGGTAGAACCGGGTACAGGCTAGCTGCCAATAATGTTTTTGTTTAGCAATGAAGTTTCCATCAAAAGAAAAGTTGAACATAAATGTTTCTGTATGCTGTAATTTATAATTTTTAAACAGAAAGGCAATCAGAATCTGAAAATTGCAATCCCTGCATCTCTAGGCAATAAAAACCACCTCATCTTCTATTTGACTTTCTTCTAAGTCAGGCCAACAACTGACCATTTTTCTGTGGAAATGACATTATAGAACAAAATGCTGCTATTTGTGAATGTAATGTTTGTAATGTTGTGTAATTATGTCTTTTACTGTGAAGCATTACCATGACAAACATATTTAAGCTCTACTTTTTTACCGTAACTGACTTGAAACTGTACGTTGAGGAATATTTTTATTATTCACATCTTTTTATCTTTTATTTATTTTTCTACCCCAGTCGTGATGTCTGTCTTGGGAAATGGCATACTGCTGCTTGTAGTGTACAAAAAAAGATCATCGCTGAAGCCAGCAGAATACTTCATTGTAAATTTGTCCATCAGTGACCTTGGCATGACTGTGACTCTCTTTCCTCTAGCTATTCCCTCAGCCTTCATTCACAAGTATGTCACCGTATTACACTCAAACACACATAGAATCTGTTCTCATTAAATCATTACCTTTAAGAAAACAAACCAAATTCATTACACAATTTTCCACTAGTTGCAGTTGATCAACATGTTTAAGTGTCTATAGTTTGCTTCTTTGGTTTTGCACTGGAACCACAAAGCTAATATGGCTAGCACTAGTGAAAGCTACTAGTTAGCACTCATGTGCTTCAGTTAAGGAGATTTGTGCAATGGCTTATGACAGAACTGATTTACAGACAAAACTGGTTGCTGGTCTTTCGTATTTATTACAAATCTTAAATTATTACATAGTACATAGTACTAATTTAGTCATATGTCAGCAAAAGACATTTTAGCAAACAAGCAATAGAGGTGAAGGTGGAGGAAATAGCCAAGAGGGGTAAAAAATCATTCTTGGAAACAAAAAAGACTTAACTCTTAAAGTTAGGTAAATATACGTAGATGCTTACCTTGTAATCCCTCACAGCCTAAGACAAGTGCAATGCTATCATAAGGTTAAGAAAACATTTAAGAACCTAATGTTTTCAAGAATAATACTAAGAATAGTTCCGAAAAATGTTTTTTTTGTCATAAATCACCTGGCCGCCAGGCCAAGGTCTTTTTCTAAAACATTTTCATGTGTAAAAGCAGTTTTTTCATTAGGTTTCTTGCTGAACAGGTCAAACAATATAGTGTTTAATGCATAAGAACTAAATCAATTACATGAAAAAACACATCTAGTACCAGAGATTAAGGAGGTGTTGTGCATGACCTTGGATTTTGTATGTGATGTATTTGTACTTTTATACGAGGAAGACAGGGGTCCCTGATTGACTATGCCTCTAGAGGTTGTTCAAACTGTTACGGAAGGTCCTTTAGTGGCTCTGCTTAATTGTAAATCGCCCTGGAGAACGTCTTCTGCCTAATAATGTAAATGTAGTGGCTAACATGGACATTACAAAATGATCTTAGTAGGTTTTTTGCACATTTTCTTTACTAAACTGCATGTCTCGTTTAACACTAATCTGTCATCCATCTGTTTCTTTGAATCAAAGATGGCTGTTTGGAGAGCTCACCTGTATGTCCTATGCAGTATGTGGGGTTCTTTTTGGTTTATCCAGCATGACCAACCTCACAGCTCTCTCATCAGTCTGCTGTCTCAAAGTCTGCTTTCCTCTCCATGGTATAATTCATTACCTCCTGGAAACATTACTGTAAACTGTGAACGTTTCTGTCAATATTGTTACATTAAAACAGTCTGCACCTATGTTATTATAGCCTGCTATAACCTCTATCAGAGATTAGAAGTTTGTTATTTGGGAGCTTTATGAACTTAATGAAGCTCTCATTCTTAATCATTAGAAGAAAGTCCTCAAGCCACTCACAAATACCTCAGGATTCATGTGGAGAAAAAGACAGAGCAAGTCAGAATTCAAATGCAAGGTGATGACTAAAGTTTATAAGAGAGCAGTGAGATAATACATAAAGAAAATGTATAAAAATGGCATTTTGGAGTCGCAGAAGAAAGGCAGATTGTTACGACTGTGGTGGGTTAAGGTACCTCTGCCAAGCTGCCACAGTTGGGTCCTTGAGCAAGGCCCTTAACCCACCATTGATTAAATTCTAAGACTGTATCAGTTGTAAGTCGATCTGGATAAGGGCGTCTGCTAAATCCCGTAAATGTAAATGTATTAAATGCATAAATATTTCCCCATTGAATTCAAATAGTTTAGGGTTTTACAAAATAACACATTATTCTTCACCTTAGAGTATATTACATTAGCACAACGACACCCATGTATGTCTGTCAGCTAAATAAAATCTACTGAGGAAGATCAAATAAAAATACTGTAATAAACATCATATTACACCTATTTAGACTGTTTACAACAACTATTATGGCTGGATACATGACACACAAAAGCATTTTATTAGTTAACCTGTTCTCACGTGGTTAAAAAAAACTTTTATTCTTCAATATATTTTTGTTGTCACAATTGATACTACCATACTGCTCATGGAAAATAGGGGATACAGTTGAATACGGTTAATGGGACCACCGGTTAATCGGACCAGCCGCTTATTCGGACCGAATCCTAAAGTACCGAAACAAATCCTATTATATATGTGTAATGATATTCGCTTATTTGGACATAAATTCTGTTTAATCGGACCAAGAACGTGAGAGCGAATAAGAAAAAGAAGCCCCACTATACTGTATGGGAGGATTTTTGGGATCCCTGGGAGAATTTATGCTTTTATCAAAGGTCAGGAAATCCAAAAAGTTGTGATGACAAGAGCAAAACCAGCAGGAGGTGAACACGCCCACCACTTTTTTAATTTTGTTCAAGTGCAGTCCGTCAAGAGAACACGTCAGATCACACTGGATAAGTTCTTTAAACGTTGACTGGACTTTAGTAAGAACTTGTTTTTTTACAGTATTATGCTTCGCATGCTGAGTACCTATACATTTTGTTGTAGATCGTTTCGAAAAACTTGTTTGCAAATTTATTTTTCAATGAACAAAGTTGGTAAGTAACAGTAGTTCTTGTTTGTACGTTCTCTATACGTGTAAATCGTACAATAAAGGTTTAATAAACATTTAATATTTTACATAGCACGTCCCGTCTTGTAACATAGGGTATGTTTGTTTAATCGGACCAGCCGCTTATTAGGACAAAAGCGATCGCGTCCCTATGTGGTCCGATTAACCGAAATCAACTGTATATCCAATATAATAAATATTTATAAAATAATTGATAGCTCAGAAAACAATGATTAGACAATTACACTATGAGGATCACACTGGTGATCACACTGGACTCTGTAAGTATTGAATGCATGTGTGGCATTACAAGCCACCTGGCTCATCACTTTTAAAGCAGAACTGGAAAGCATTCTTACCATTTGGGTGCCATATTTCTGTGATGAATTTCATTTTGGGAGGCCTGAGAGGATAGTCTTTGGGAAACGTGAGATGGGCTTTAAACACACCTCCTTCACTGTAGACAAAACACGAGAGTCAAAAACAGGTTGAACTATGCAATGAACAGGAGCTTGGCGAAAACAATGCTGCTGCTATTTTTATTTTATTGATTACATTCGCATAAGGATGTGTGATATGTATCGACTATGACAATATCTGAATTGCTGTTTTAATGACGTACGAGCTGTCATGAAATATGTCTGTCACTTTGAGGGAAAAAAAGTAAAAAAACATCTTAAACATTCATTTACTCACTGAATTATGAAGTTAAGACAGACAAAACTACTGCACATGCTTGTAGCATGTTAGAGCCATAAAATCAAGCAAACGTTCTACTTGAAAGCGCATGACTAATGGTAAAAATGCGCAGAATGACGACAGTGCAAAATACCAAAAAACAAAAGCCAGCATCAGCCTTGTTGTCTGCGTTGTTAGAATTAATTGAGCATAAATAACAGCAAAACATTGAATCATAAGAGGAAATGTGGTCACAAGTGTAACTAGTCACATAGAAGGATATTTATAGAGCAAGGCAAGTTTATTTATATACCATGTTTTATACACTGGGTCATTTAAGTACTATTTCAAAGGACGATTAAAATTATATGGCCACATAACACTTCAGAAACCTAACAGAAGATCGACATTAAATGCAATTTTTAATCATTTAAAGAAGATGAGACTAAAAACGTGCAATTACGTGGAAAGAGTGCATCCATGAAGCAGAGCTGCTTCACATTGAACCGTTTTGGCAAATAGAAAGACTTTCTTTGGATTTAAATGTATCCAATTCTTTGTAAGCAACACAGGAGCCAAACGGCATCTCTGTGCCTTGTTTAAGGACACAGTGGCGGCAACTTGACAGAAGTGGGATTTGGACCCTGGACCTGCCAGATTTATAGTCCACTACCTTAACTGCTCAGCCATGACAGTTCCTCTGGGAGGTACTTCGAGGAACACTGGCTGGTAGTTCCTCCAAAATTTGTCACTAGAACAGTTTGGTGCTGCACCAGAGTTGCCGAGACTTTGGGAACACAGGAATGAAATGCAGAACAATATGGCCTAGTCTCAATTTTTAAAATTAGAACCAAAAGTATCAAATCAGCTCTAATACTGTGCACTAAAATGATAAACATTTCTAGTTCATATCTCAATCTCGAGCAAAAACGGCCCCAGTTGTCACTGGAAATATTACCATCAGAGTGAACAGTTTATATTTAGAAAAACTGTAAACTATCAGGCTTGCTCACAAAGTGCAACTAGTTTGCCAAAAACCAAAATAGAAATGGCAAACCAGTTCCTGAACTTCATTTACAGGTTTAACAGGCACACAGAAAGCTGCTGCTTAACTGGTATTAATCCTGTAAGCCTACGACTCCATTCCTTAACTGGGTCAGGTGCTAAATTAAAGAGCAACTGTACTTACTAGAGTGTGTCAGGAGGACCGATTATTAGCACTTCCCATCGGTAGAGGTCATTATCATCGATAAGTCCTGCAGAGAATCCTTCCACTGGATTTTTATTTAATTCTGGAAAGGAGACAAAGATTTGTCAATAAACAAACAACTTGCAGCACAAACAACAAATAGGAACAAGTTAGCAGATGTGGTTTTAAGTCACTTTGCTTTAATGGATAGTATCTTACTGCTCACAAAAATAGGGTATATTTCAAAATTAAATATCCCCCACTTTTTGTGAGCATTAAATTAATTATGTAGTGAAGTGGCCCAAACCGGATCTTTTCTCATGTGATGCAGACTAGCCTTTTTAAGACTGGTCATGACGGTGCAAAGGAGAGATGCACCAAAACCTTAACCACCGAAACAGTTTGGCCAAAGAGGATTAGAAAGCTGTAGACCATGTAAGGTGAATGTCAGGCTAGACCAAAAAAGCACAATTTCTGGTGAAGTTTGCAAAGCTTGAAATCCGCATAATCTGAATGGTTGCAAATGAATTTCTGTGAATGCGTTTTAGCTGTCCCTAAAGACACTTTAGGCACCTCATCGGATTTACTGGCAAACAGTATCCAAGTGCAGGACTGGATCGGGGTCACATAAGAGACTGTCTAAAGAACACCTTGAATATAATTAACAGTAGTAAACGTGAAAGTAAGCAACAATGTCCACAGTCCAAAACAACAAGGTCATAACTCCAAAGTTGTTTGATCGTACACTTCAATGGCTATTTATGGCAAGGTTACATGGATACCATCAAAACGGTGATTTCTGGACCGTTTGGGACACCGTACTGCCCTAACAATGCAAATAAATTGTGTGTAAAATACCATTTCTAATTTATATTGTTTTGTTTATGAACATTGAATTAGCCTCGATGGGTCTTCACGAGAGGAGCAAGGCCAGTTTAGAGCAACCAATTGACTTTTATGATTCTTTGTAAGGTAAAAAAAAAATCATTAATAAAACTTGATTTCAGTATTATATAGGTCACCATGGTGTCTAAATATCAGCAAATTAAAACCCCCATTTTGATAATCCACTAAACCGAAAGTACCCAGAGTAACATGCCAAAGGCACAAAAACAGGGGCCCGAAACAGGGGTCCGAAACAGGGAACAGGTATCTATTAAACAGACTGTCTTCTCCAGAGAAACTTAGAACTGATACAATCTTGGGCTGCAATCCAAACAATTGGAAGCAAAAGGCATTTTTCAAGGACAGTATGACCCCAATAAGTGTTAGGAGTTAAACCCTGAATTGATTGGTCAGTAGTCCAGTACATTAGTCGTACATGGACGAAGCACTGAAATTAAAATTAATGCATTAAATAACAACCATTTAAAACCACTTTCCTCATATTGAAAGTCAGGGTACATAGTAACTTTTTAATCAAATTATAAGATAGAATTCCAATATGCACATACTGCTTATCTTTAAATGTGTTCATATTAGGGAAGAGACATTGTTAATCAGATCAAAATTTAGAACTGAGGACTTGTGCAGCTGCTGTTTATGTAGGTTTGGAGACCTTTACGTTAACGTATAACACTTCAGTGATATTTTCACAATCAGCGAGAAACAAAGTACTACTTTAACCACTGGTGTGCAAAATTTAACATAAGTGGTGTGAGACAAAACATTCTCTGCAAAGCAGCTGTTGCATTTATACAGGTAAAACGTGCACTGAAGCTAAAGGAAGGAAGGTCAATTTTCCACACTGATCTATGAGCAGGCTACCATGTCCAAGTACTAAACATAGCTACTAACAGAACAGACCTGATGTCAGATTAGTATGACAGACACTTGGTTCCTGTTTGGGGCCGTGCTCTAGCTCAAGTGCCTCAAGTGCCTTGGAGAAACAATGTATATCTACGTTCACATGTGGCCGCTGGCAGTCCAGAAGAGTCATTGCGGCTGGCAGGGCATATTACCGCACGTGTTTTTATGAAGCAAAGCAAAACCATCACAGAAGACAGAAGGAGCTAAACATGTTGAAATAACTGACTGTTCTGTCAGGGTTATGTACACATGACTCATGCAAGCAAGTATGCATTCTGCTGTAGCTGAAAAAGGCAAAATGAATGATGATTTGTACACTGTCCTTTAACCATTAAAGTAAGATTAAAATCAGGCCCTATACTCAGTACAGGACAAAGCAAATGTTTACTGGCCTTTAACCAACTCGGCAGTGCTTGGCAATGTACACTGGGTATGTGGCAAATATTCAATTAACACAAAAGCCAGGAGTAACTCTCCCAAACTGCACTAGATTCAATCTTTTGGTTTAAATTCATCTCAGCACATGGCAGTTTAAAACACGCAAGACAAACCAGTGACTGTCCCTAGTTATGTAAAACAGATGGCCTGAGCACTGTAAGCAATGCTTATTTGGTGCTTAGGATCCCTTTACAGTACAGTCCTCAAATGGAGAAAATCTTGGGCATGGTGTCAGGACAGACATTAGAGGTGTTCACCTTTAGCTATGAACATTTGGCAAAAAGCACTCATGCTGCTAGTGTGTAGAAAAGTAGGGGTGATATTTAAGACGGATATTTGCTACATATATGCACATGCCAGTTTGTTGACAAAGAAGCGGTCTACACTGTCAAACGTGCATTTGCTTGTTAGTGTCTCACATTAACCCATTAAAAACCATGATCCCGATTTGGGGATCGGGTGCTTTAACTCGCCTACTGATGGAATGTAGGCGGACAGAAAAAGTAAAAAATGTTCCGAAAAATATTTAGCAGTTAATGAGTTAATATGCCCTTCTCTTGCACTCAACGAGCAATAAAGTAGCAACACAAATAAAGATAGCACAAGCTTAAGACACTGAACTGTTTTTTGACCGATCTGCTTGTTCTATAATGTCCAAATCATAGAAAAAGTGCTAGGGGTGACCGATATTTGGTAAAAGCCATATCACCATATTTACAACTAGCAATACAAAAGCAATATAATATCATGATTTACCAAAAGAAGAAAACTTTTTCCATTAATATCTTCAAACTTTCGTTGAATTGTAGGCATAACGAATGTTAACTTTAAAGTCAAAAAGTGTGTGTTGAGCATTAAATTGAGTTTGCGTATTTTGTCTAATTTTGTGTGATGCCACTTCATCACGCAAAAATCCATATTATGGAACAACACCATACTGTATTTATGTTAGTACCAGTATACTTAAGTGTAATTTTAAAGCACAAAACATTTGTAATGACAGAAATGCATCATAATAGCATTATCATTCTACATGCTCTGTGTTGTGCTCCGATGGTGGCTTAGAACAACAAACTAACCCCCCAAACCTAAATTCAGAGCTTGTAAACCACCCACATTCTACTAATGTTAATACTGTGTGGACTTTAACTACCTAGTTGATTACTACTCTTGCAATCTTGTTACACAGGAGTAGCCAAACAACTTGAGCATAGCAATTAACTTGAGCAACCATTATGAATGGCAGTCGTGATCAAACAAGAACATTAACACAAATCTTGAGGCGGAATGGACTACAAGGCCGCAGTCACTCCACCTTTGGAATGGACTCAGGCTCTCTTTAGTGTCTTTGTACTGGTTCGAGTAAGTTTGTATGAGGGAAACGGGGTCGCATGTGAATCTAGAGATTTCAGGCTATCAGGCCAATTTCCAGTTTGACTGCATAGATCACTTTCTCAACAAACTGTTGCTTGAATTTCTGTAACAAATGCCTGGTCTGGCTGCTTTCTGCATTGCACATTGTGAAGGGATTTAATTCTAATCCGAACTGATCTTCCACTTCAAGTACAAAGTGAAGGCCCTCAGTACTGACACCATGACACCAAAATGTTGCCACACTGCTGAATTAGCGTTCATCCAGAGAAAGATCTCATCCGTTCTGTTCTCTACAATAAAACAGATCTCATACCAGAGCTTCCTTCATTTGTGCAGTCTCAGTCAAACTGACAATTGAAATTACAATCACCTCCAGCTAGCTTACATGTGTGTAGCTAAACAAATGATGCACTATTTGTACTATAGCATGGTACCACTGTATTGCTGGTACTTATGTCAAGCTAACCACAAATTCAGGACAAAAAAATGTAAAGCAGATTTGTAAGCCAATATGACTTGACTGTTTAACTAACATTTAAGGGGGATCGGCTGTGCACATGGGAACAATGCACTAGTGGACCCCTACAGAACTGACTAAAGGTAAAGTTTGTAATTTCTTAATAAGTCCTGGAGCTATATAGGCCTTCAGCTTAAAAAAAAAAATAATAAAAGACTGGGGCTACTGAGGATTTTTTTTGGGAGACGTGTACTGTCATATTAGCAGGAGGGGAACTCGCGAAATATGTCTGACTGTAATTGGAGCACAGCAGGATTCACGGGTTGGCAGATTTTTTTTCCCCTAAATGACGCTGATATGCTTATTTGTTATTTTATTTATCTATTAATGCACACTTATTTTCTGGACTTTTAATACTGTTACAGCAAATGTATTTGACTAGAAAAATTAGTTTAAATCTGACATTTAACATGTAAGCCATCCAAAGACAATGGGTCCTTTTTTGGGTCTTGGTCCCTCAGAATTTCTTCCTTGTAACGTTTATGGAGTTTAACGTTTTCACTGTAGGTCTGGGCTTGCTCAGGTCATGATTTGGAAATAGACAGTACAATATAATCTAAAATTATAAAGCAAATGAGAATGCTCCATTGTAAAAAGCGCTACATGAATAAATCTGATTTGAGTTTACTAAGCTGACAAGTCAGTTTTGTGACCGCCATCAGACTAGGCCGACTTATTCAGGAGACTAGCGTTTTACTGATTTAGGGATTGATCTGACGTAATTTGTAAGCATGTCCCTTTCAACTTGTTGTTTATTTAGTTTGTAAGAGTGGGTTTTATGCTTGCTGCAGGGTTTCTTTAGCTCGTTGTGGTGCCTGGCTGTCTTTTTCGTTAGTTTGTTGCCATGTATTCCACTGTGTCCAGTAAATAAATGTAATGCAAAACATAGTGCACTACAATCCCCATTTCACTCACCTGTCAAAACTGAGATTTGGCCTGATTAGGGAATTGACATTGAGGTTATTTTGGGACCGCGGGAACGCTGAAACGCACGTGGGATCCCCGAGCAAAGCTGAGCTGTCAACTCAAGCATCAAGCTGTTATAATAACTGACGCAGAATAGGGGAGGAAGAAGAAAAAAGATCCTTTTTCACTCTCGCAGTGAAGGTGGCACCTCTGTTTTGCTGGCACTAGGTATTAACCTAACTAAAGCGTACTATTAAATATATATAAAAGATATAGGAGCAAAGCACTTGCAGTACTGGACAGTGGACCTACAAGTCCAGAGTTTAAAACCTACCTGCCAATCTACTGCTGCTGAGTTTTTGACCAAGGGCCTTAACTCAAGTTTTTGGGTTGTGTGCCAATCTGGATAAGGGGGCCTGCTAAATGACGAAATGTATTTTTACGGCCGTACATACGAGATCCCAATGTAGCCTGTCACTCTTTGATCAGACTCTCTTAACGGCTGGTATATAAGCGAAAAGTAAACAAATGAAAACAACTCACTGTGGGAATATTATAAAGCAACTAATTGGCTGCAAGTCCTGACTGTTACCAGTAGTCAAATGAGTTCGGATATCTGGTTAACCGAAGCCCGCTAAGTTTAGCATGCTAGCCGAGAAAAAAAAACAAAGGGATTTGATTACCACACTGCAGTAACTGAATACAACACGTCGCGTGTCAAACTTGCTCGTTTCTTTCGATTACACACTTACATTACAAACGTAAGACTGCACGGTGCTGTATAACATATCAAATAAGTGTTCCTGAAAATTGGAACCATTTACAGACTGCCAGACTAGGCTTGATAGACGTCAATATGTAACGTTAGCCA
>JAUZSU010191756.1:0-12052 GCA_034780255.1 Parotocinclus maculicauda | reverse complement strand
GGTGGCAGTAGAGGGTAGAGTTTTCGGGTAGTGATGCCAGAGACGAAGAGTTTCTTGTGATTTTACATACGGATATTGCATACTGTACACGTTTTGGTCCGATTAAGCGGAATTTTGGTCCAAATAAACAGAATAACTACACATATTTAATAGGATTTGATTCGGTACTTAAGGATTTGGTCCGAATAAGCGGCTGGTCCCATTAACCGGTGGCCCAATTAACCGGAATCGACTGTATTATGTTTAACTTTGGACACCCTGGTCACATTGTGAAGTCTTCTTTCTTTAATTAAAAAAGACTCTGCGTGGAATAAACTGGAATATGAACAAATTATGTTTAAGTTAATTTCTGCGATTCACAGCTGGATGATCTGGAAGGTTCTCGAACCTTTACATGTGCCAATATTGCATTTTGTTTTTTGTGTAATGTGTTGCAGACTTAAAATCTTCGTACTTCGAAAATCAGCCAAGCTGAAATTAGCATTTATGTAATTTAATCTTTTAAACTTTAGCAAACCAAAACCAGCAGGTTCAACATGTTTAAATCATGTTCAGTGCAGGATCAGTGCACTTCTTATAGTAATAAAATATCCTCATTACATTTGCAGTGTTCTGCTACAGTTTCTGCTTCATTCCTTGTGTGTTTTCATATTAATCAGCAAAATTAGGTAACTTAATGCCCCCTCGGGGTAATTATGGGCTTGCTACATTTCTCAGCCTCTTATAGTCCTTTCAATAATTCAGCACTCACGTAATTCAGATCAGTGTCTCCAGGGCTTGCTTGTGTGTTCATGAAGCCCTCTTTACTTTCAAGGCCCCTTGAATGTTTTCCTAAATGTGGATGGAGACGAGTCCCATTGGAAGCAAGCAGCAGTAATGAGTTGGCATACTGGCAGTCCCTGGTTAACCAGACTGTAATTTTGGGACTGAATAGAACCTCTCATCACTATTGAGTATTTGTTTACTGCACTTGGACTCTAGTGTTTCTGCTGTGAATCCGCAGTGCCAAACAGAGCTTTTTTTTCTTTCTTTTCTCTGAATGCTTTTAGATGTTTGTTTGTCACTCGGGATACAGCGGTCATCCTATTAAGCAGATCCAGTTGTTTGTAGTTGTGCTGACTCTGGATAAGGTCTACTGAATTACAAATTACAATATTCCTTTTCTCTAAATATTCCTTTTCTAAAATATTTGTTTTCGTTTTGTCTATATAAATAAATCTTTTAAATAATCACACTGGGGATCACAAGCAAAGTCATCAGTACTTTGATATTACTGTGCAAAAAAAATCTCTTACAATAAATTGGTTGTTTTAGCAATGCTTTATTTATTGGTTTTGTTTTAAAAAGGAGACTGGGAAATAATTTATTTATATATATACACACCCTTTTACAGTCTAAAGAAGCTCATTTAGGTCTTATTGGAAGGGTAGCAGCCAAGAAACATTTGCTTGCAGAAGCCATTTTTTTTACTGATATTTATTTTTTGTGTATGTATTTTGGGTATTTCCTGTTGACATTTAAACAAAGAGACTGAAAAATAATGATATATCATCTTCTTTTTATAGCATTGCTAAAACAACATTTAACAGTGACCTAATACTTTTGCACAGTACTGTATATTGCTGATAAATTTTATTGCCACAATGGAAGCAGTCAATTATTCCTGAGATTAATTATTTGTTAATGGGTTTGACATTTTAAATGTAGATCAAATGCTTGAAGATTGTACTCCTTTTAAATTTTCTACTTGCATTGTCTGTCATAAACTTGTCTTGCTGTCATATTTTGTGTCCTTTAATTAAAGCATTAAGCACCATACCTTCCTTCACAGCCTCGTGCGTGATTAAATGAGTCCGGAATTCATAAATGTCCCACTTCTCTGTAAGCCATGTAAAATGAGTGTAAAACATTTCCACCTCTAACCAAGCCAGATGGAAAAAAAATCTGCTGCTACGTTGAGGTATTAATGATTAATTATCTGATATAACAATAATAGTAGGTTTGACAGGCATAAGTTCTGGAAACAGCTCATTAGAGACCTGAATCCTGTTTTCCAAAGTATTTTCCGTGCTCTGAATTTCATCTGAGAGAGCAGTGATTGAATTGTCACGCAAAGCAGCACGTTATCCGATCTGAAAGCAGGACGAGGCAGGCACGTTGTTTTTGATAAGGAATCTTTCACAGCACATCAATATTTCAAAATATCCAAATGATCTGACATGAGAAGACTGTAGAGCAGTGAACTTTCTCTGACTAGGCTTTGCAAATGCTTGCCTTTGCCAATTCTTTTCATTCGCCTGTGCACCTCTTCTAATTTCAAGCAGGCTTTGTATGCTATCCAGGGAAATCATGTTTATTAATAGGTAGCGTTGTTAATATTTAAGAGCGGAGGAGTATTCAGTTTTGGCTTTGTCAGCAAAATAAGCCCCGTGTTTTAAACTGAAGTCGCGTGAAAGCTTTCTCCGGTGTTTTTCATCAAAATGATTTACTCCGAGTGAATCCAGCTCGGCTACCTTTCATTTTGCTGGGGGAAAACAACATGCTTTTGGACGTCTGATGCATATTTAAAGCTTAGCAGAAACATTTTAATACAGGCCTTGCTGAGAGGGTCTGACTGATAAATTTTACATCAGACCTGGTCTTTATACTGCCGTGACGAGCTGTCTTTACCCGAAAGGATCCACTGATATCCAGAAACTTTACGAGTCTCCTGGGCTTACAGTAAACACACGAGACAATGAAACAGGAGCTGCAGTAACTATAACACTGTCCCGAATGCCGTCATAGTGTGAGTCAACAGCCATCAGAATCAGAAAAACAGTCTTGTTGACAACAGACCCAGAAGTAGAGTTAATACTTAATAGCACACTCACAGCCACTGTTTTCCTGGTCACAGTGCAATCAGGCTTTCGGCAGTTCCAGGACCTTTCTGTCTGGGATTAGGTGTGCTTTAATTTAATAATAGGTCATTTTTTCATGTATATGCCTCTTGTTATTATATTAAAACAAAATCACATTTTTGTCTTTGAAAAATATACTGGATACAGTTTGGACCGTTTAAGCAGACTGATGTTATTCTGTTTTGGTTGTCACATTAATTTGTACGCTTATCTGGTTTTTAACGCAGTAGCCTATAGATGAAAATAGCAGAAACGCCCTTTGAGATTTTCCTCTGTGGCTGGCAAAGTGCTTCTGTTGTATTATGAAAGTGCCTGAATTGGAACAGGTCAGTGGATACTTCCAAACCTGACACGGCATGTGTCAGACCTTCGTGCGTTCCTGCAGGTGGTTTTCTGATTCTCACAGGTGTGCGCCCTGCTCTGTGCTTCCATAGGATCATGGCCATGGTCAGATTACCATAACAGTTCATGGGGGGTCGTATGATGACTTTATCTGTGCATTGAGAAGGCGTGTATATGGTGTCATGGTTCAACAATATTTGAAGAAAAAAATCATATTGTTATTGTTTAGGCCTCTGTAGTACAGGTATGATCTGTTTAACGACCACCTGATCAATGTCTGTTCACTTTAACGACCACGATATTAACAATGAACAGCCAATCAACACTGAGGATCCACACCCACACACATAACTCGCTTGTGTGTATGAGAATATGAGAATGAAACTGCTTTACCTGTCATGCTCTCGCTTGCTCGTTAGCTCACGTTTGACTAGAGACAGTTCTGTTGTTGTGTTAGACACTTTGTGTTTGTGTGGATGACTGTCAGATACTTATTTGATAATAAATTGTGAATAAGTGGATGTGCCCATTTTATTCTAAATACTAGTGCCTTTTGTTGTTCCTCCGCTACCTGTATATTCTATCTCATCTATATCTGTATAAACTGCTTCATATGCTTGTCTTTGTTTCCTGTGGCTGATCTTCTGTATTTTTCTTAATGCTGTCTGTCAATACATTTTTGGATTCTGGAAAAGTAAAAATTTCAGCCACGGGTGTTTTTAAGGGTAACGCATGACGAATTTACATACAATTGTCTTACAGTTTTCTCCAGTCAGTGACTGGTAAATGTCAATTTCGCTTAACAGCCTGTTTCACAAAAATTTTATGTTGGCATTAAATGGTGCATACGTGTATTTGCAAAAACATTTTGGACAACTTATTAATTTTCACTTTGCAGTTAAGAAGTGGGCAATAAGATCAGCATTTGTAATATACAGTACAGTGCATTTATTTATATATTTTACAGCAAGTAGTTTTTCAGCCAGGAAACAAAGATAACAAAGGGTAATATTTCAGAATATTTAAATACACAATTAACAGATTGTTAGGTGGACTGCACAGGGTCAATTCACTAGCCCAACATTGTGGTGGTCTGGGTTTGAGCCGTAGTGGTGCCTTCTGCTTAGGTAGGGGGTTTCATACAGGCATGAAGGTCTGTGCCTCAGGGAGTGGTGCCAATGGGGATCATCTCTCACTGTGCTGCAGCAGCAGCCCCTGCTTGCTATTAGATCTTCTGGCATCCAATAAAGAGCTTTTTCCTGATTGATGCTTTTTTTAAAATAAAAGTGTTTCTTTCTTTTACCTCAATTTTTTGCTACATTAAAAGTCAAGAACAAGATGGTTACAATCAGCAGGAATAAGGATGCTATAGATTGTCTATTCACTGTATGCTCATTAAATTAGACTTAATCTTCTAATACATTATACCATATGTATAAAGCTACTACTTTCATTGTCAGTCTCTTAATAATAAATCTTTTAGTACTTCAGCATAACCTTATTAATGGGTCCAACCCAACATAACTATTCCTTGTTTCCTTCCTCCTGAAGAATAATTTTTCTCTCTTTCTTCAGGCCTTTTAATGGCTTGTTCACGATTCCTTTATTTCTATTAGTCCATTGCTGGCATTGATGTTCCTTTGTCTTCCTTCCTGTTATAATAATAAATGTCTTCACATAATATCTACCCAAATAGTTTGATTTACTCTGTTACCTTTCTTGACCTTGGTTTGGTTATTTTGACTTTGGTTATTTTGACTGTCTGAATAAGGCCTGACACAGTTATTACCCACACACCTAATTGTGATTATAGGAACTCGTCTGAATATTGATATGAATGTGATTAACCTTAATTAAAATAGACTAAAATAATACACTGCTCACAGAATGTACTGAAATATCCCATGTTTTTGTGACCAGTGTAGAGATTTTATACAGAGAAAATAGGTAAAATATTGCACAATATTAAACTTTTAATGGTCAACAAATAATTGATCATAAAATTAGCAAGAGCTGAAGAATGCACTCCTGTCATCTAAACTTATTGCTGATCAAGTTGGAATTCACTTACAAGTCCCATAACCTATTTGTAGTCAAAAATAAAGACCTGAAACATTTTAAATGCTTGATCTTCAAGTCAAACTAACATGACCGGGTGTACTAAAACTTTCAAAATTTCTTCTGTTTAGTTTTTCTTAAAAGATAAGTAATGTGATGCAGCCCATCACAAGTCTGCAAACAAGCTCTTAAGTACCTAGAAGTGACATATATCAAGAGGTAAAGATCTACAATATTCAGTCCCAAGGTAAACAAGTAAAGAAAAAAGCACTGACGCTGTTCCAAAATTTCTTAGACCCTTAAGGCACTGCAAATTCCTACATCACGATCAGCTATTGAGAGAATAGGTTAAGAGCTTGAAACAACATGTGATGCTGCCAGAAAGACAGGATGTGAAAGACCCAAAGCCTTGTGATGGCCACCTGCTAAAATGTGTAGTTCTTAAAGACGGAAAAGTTTTCAGAAAAAGGTAAACAGAATTCAAGTCAGAAAACAATTGTTCTTTTGAGAAGTACAATAAACCAGTAGGTTGTGTTGTAATGCAGAATTTGTGTCTAGGAGATGTGTTAAAAAGTAATTTCTGTTTAAGAATTATTTAAGAATAGAATGAAGTTACTGTAGGAACTTGAAAAGTTTGATTCTCGTTAATTCAGCAGAATTGTGTAGACTGATGAGTGATGAATTACAGTTTGAGTTGCATGGTCATGCACCAGGCAGGTGTCTTTAAATAACTTGTAAGAATATACAAGAGTTAATGCATCTCTACTGTCATTAGCATGGAAGTTGAGGTGTCAGGACATGGGGAGCCTTTTCAGCTGCGGGTACTGGTGAGCTGCTTCAATTAATGCTTTGCAGTGCAGGAAAATATTACAGAAAGGCTTGCTTTCCACAATTGATGTGAGTTCATTCGTCCCACAATGTGAATTTGATTTCTAAAGAGGAATGATCATGTTATTTTTCAACCAGACTATGCTAGACTACTTGCTTACACTGGGAAGACCACCAGAAAGATTCTTGAGAAACCGTCCATCAGGCCTGGTCAGAGGCCAGATTTGAACTCTATAGAGAATATTTGGTCTCACATTAAACACAAACTGACTGGGGAAACATTCATAAGCTACACGCAAGTTTCCCCACAAGACTTAAAGCTTTAGGGAAATCATAGGAAAAGGCTATCCCATACTGAGTTACTGTATCTATTTGTTTAATTCCTGCTAATTTCCTGACCATATCATTTGCTGTTGAGACCATTACAAGCTTGATATTTTGCCATAGTTGGTTTGGCCCAACCTTTTGCCTCCAGTGTGTATAGATAAGCGAGGAGCTGCTTTTATAATAATACATTCAACATCTTGAATTTAAGTATTAGACGGACAGCAAGGGACAAACTGTTACTTAAGTGAAGTCTGTACTTGTTTGTACTCATTTAGATGATGACTGGTTTGAGCTGTGCTCTGCTCTCTTCTGTTTGCCATTGCTCCAGTGGCTCAAAGGGTAGGACCAGCTGCTGGACATAGTAGTGTCTGAGGACATGGGCTCAAATCCTGGCTGGGGCAACGAGGAAATGACAAAACCTGTGTGAAATCTAATATACGGCTCAGGATGATCTGCTGTTCTTATTATTAATGCTTGCCACATAAGGGTCACCGTAGTTCAGTATATACACTGCTCACAAAAATTGGGAAAATTTCAAAATGAATATGAAGAGCATCCCACAAGAACTGCTGGACAATCTGATTCTGTCCCATCACTCTCAGTGTATTTTGGCAGTCTTGGTTGACCACACACCCTATTGAACAGTCACTGTGGGGCACTCTTCTCCAGTTTGACATGCTTCTGATCACTTCCATGAATATATCACTTGCTACTCAATCACCATAATTGAGTTTCCATCTCATTTGCATAATCAAACCAATTTATTTGACTTTTCATTTGTTTTTCTGATGATCTTGTTTAATAAAATCAAATCAGTGCCCTTCGATGAATTGCTAGGTGGTCCGCGACCCCGTGTGGATTAAGCGGAAGATGATGAATGGATGAAAATAAAATCGAATGCGTTTATTTTAATTGCTTCATATTTATTTTGAAATATCCTCTAATTTTTGTGAGCAGTATAGTATCTTCACCCTCATAGAATGCTGTTAATAAAATGCAAATCAATCCATTTAAAGTGTAGTAATTATTAGTGGCTTTGTCAGTAATTAATTGAGGAACTAACAATTGTTGTAGTAGTTCTGCCATCATATTTTAGTTCTCCCTGTTATTATTGGATGTGTTGCCTTAAAAAGTGATTTTATTATGATCTATTTTGCTTTTATTACCATTTATAAAACATTAAGTTGGCAAGTATTAATAGAGTAATTGTTGTTTCTAAGTTTCCAAGGTGTGCATTTCAATAGATTTGTGTGTAAAGGTTTTGTGACAAACCTTCCATTTAAAATGTTGTTTTTCTGAAATCAGAAATATGACCTTGATTCATTTTCTTGTGTGTTCAATGTGAAAAATGCCACTGTTGTTATCAGGCTTTAATATATAGTTTATATACACATACATACAGACACAGAGACACACAAACGTTTACATATAATTATGTTAAAATAATGGTGCAGCATTAATTACGGTTCAGTTCGTCAGTTAACATTTCAGAACTACTTCTGACTGCCAGCAGCTGTAAGACTTGCTGTAGAGCATTGCTGCCTATTTCCTTGGCAAAAGCTTGTGTTTTAGTGTTTTCCCAAAATTCAATTTATGCGTGAATGTTGCACAAATTTTATTAAGGCTCGAAATTCAGTGATTTAATCTCCAGTGAAAACATTGTTTAAATGCAGTTTTCCACGCTGAGACAGCGGTATAGTGGAGGACTCCGTTTCAGGGCCTTCTCATATTGTTTAGATATCAACAACGTACATTTCCAAGAGGAAATAAAGCATTACGAGGGCCTGTTTAAAAACACTCGATTTCCCGTGTGGTGAACTCTGGAGTTACGTTTGGAAAAAGATACCAAGGATGGGAGATACTGCCAATGCGGCACGTCCGCTTCTCTCCAGCGCTGGCACGCCTCATGCCTTGCATTTTTACATTCTGTTTTTCCTTGTAGCCCTTGTGTGTATCATATTATAAATATTTTAAAGTAATGCCCTAGTCAAAGAAAATTCTGCATTCCAGCCGAGGTTAAATCAATAGAGTGCGCTGGCTTTGGCTGTAGCTGTGTTGGGTAGAACAGGTAAAGCCTTGTTAAGTGTGGAGCCTCTGTAGTCCCGGACTCAGTTCATTATGGTCAAGTCTAAACAGCCAGCTGAGTTAAAGGCCACTGATCTGAACATTTCAATATTTTCCCTCTCAAAACTGCCCCAAGTAGTGATTAGAATGGGAACAAGGTACATTTTGAGAATGTGTTTTCTTTTGATATTCTGTTTGATGTTTGTTTCTTCTGTTGTGTACTTTCCCCTTTTAGAAATGAGATAACTTGAGGCTCCTGAACACTGACATTAAAATGTACTTAGTTGTAGTTTTTAAATTTACAAATCAATAAATGCTGATGTTATATAGATGAAATAAATATAGAACATAAAAGCAACACATGGTGAAAAAGTGAATAGTACAGTTTTCCCATTAATCACAGATCATCACATATTTTCATTAAAGGAACTGCAAATTATTTTTAACATCACAGCATTTCATTTCCACTGCCAAGTTAATTACCAGAATAACGTTTTCAATGTATAATAGGAATTTTAGTAGGTAGTTTTCTCAGAAATAGCAGGCAAGGTGTGATGAGCTGGAGTAAGGTAGAGTATTTATGTGATGAAATCTGCTGTAACACAAGATTCCCTCACTATATAGATCCCCTATATAGAATGTAATGTACAGTGAAGAAGGGACCAGTTTGGATATAGTCTATGACTTTAGGTCCTTTGCAGGGTCAAGCAGTGAAAATTCAATTAACAGCTTTAAAAAAATTATTGCCTCTAAACTCTGACATCTTTCCATCTTTCTATCTTTTGGTCTGTTCACATCCACCCGTTTAGGGTGTCTTAGTGTGTTAGATCAGATTTTCAAAAAACAACACACAGATTTTCACAAAGAAATACATTTTGCTCAATATTCTAGACCATTTTTTTAAAATCAGCCAAGCATGATTAAACAAACATAACATACAGGTTGCACACACAGATCAATGTTTCCAACAAAATGAACCAATGAGAATTAATGCAGTTTACTAATCACATTCTAGCAATTTATTAATTTAACTTGATGTGATCATTTTAAAGTCATGCTGCTTCTACATATATTTTCTTATATTTGTATGTTGTGTGTATAAGGTTTCATTAGAATTCTGCAGTAATGGTAGTAAAGACAATTGTTTTCTATTTTTAAATGTCTTGTAGATGCATTACATTACAGTAACTTATTTGCATAATGTTTGCCTTTTAAACTCTTTCCAAGCTTTTTTTTTTTTTTACATCCTTGTGAGCTACGTTTGGATCCCCTGAGTAGTAATATTACCCCATTCCCCCTTTGTTTGAGACATCTGTATGATTTAGGTCTGCTAGATTTAGTACCTATTGTTTGCTGATTCTTTAAATTATGTAAGAATTCTTCTAGCTCCCTTACACTAGGTATACTAAAATAGATATTGCAAATAACTTTGGATCAGTCTTAGAATACAGTTTTTGATTTGATCTTGAATTAGTATTTTGTGGTCCTTTTTGTGTTGTGAGATCAAATTTAGCATTGTAGTATTTATTTAAATGCAATAGCCTTTTATATATTAAATGAAATATTTTTCTTATTATACAATGATCTCCAAATACAAACGCTGAATGAATAAATGAAGCTGTTTAATAAGTGTATCATATTTACATGATGTTTACAGCTCCGATGTGACGCCGATGCATCTGTGATTTCACACAGAAGACACGTGACATAGCATATGGCAATTACTTAATGGAAGAACTGCTTTTGAGCAGTGTGACTTCCCTCTAAAATGCCTTTCCATCAGCCATCATCTTGTTACAATATGTACTCTGCACTTATACGCAGCTCCGGCTCCATCAGAGGGAGCTGGAGTTAGCTGGTGGCCGCTCTGATGGTTTGTTATCTGTGTTTCTGTCTTTCAGAAGTCAAGTTTCTGCATGCTACGCGGCTATTTATTGTTTCCCAGTTTTAATGTTGTGTTTGGCATAGCTCGAACCCACGGTTAAGCATTTGATTATTTTCTCAGAAGCCCTTTGTCGGTTTGTGCGAGACCTCAGTGCTTTCCTTTGTCATCTCGGGAAACAGGACGGACCAATTGTGCGTTATTTCCACAAGAGAACGTGTGTTTCGAGTTTAAATGAGCTGTTGGGGTTAGGTTTGTACGGATTGACCACATATTTAACAGTAATCAAAGCAGGTGTGGAGTATGTGCTTATTTTAATGAAGACCCCTACAATTATTCCAGCCTTACTATAAATGATTAAAGATTTGATTTGTCGTGAAAATAACTAGGATGATTGCCATTGTCAGAACGGAAGTCAACAGACTCAGATTGTCCTTATCTGCACGAAGCAATCGTTTTTTTTTTATCACAGACTTAATGATATACTTTCCACATCATTAGTCTGTCAGTTCTAATCTGTTGATGTTTATATCCTATGCTCCAGCTTGTTTGTTTCTGATATGATTATCCATTGCTTTGCATCTTCCTGACTTGTGGACTGAGACTTGCCTTAACTTTGAAGTCATCTGGCAGTATCGGGCTAAAAAAGCTGGCTTATCCAACAGTGTCCATATCCGATTACTTGCCAGTCCTTTGAAGAGTTCAGTCATTTTTCTTCAAGCCTTTCTATTTACCATGTGGTTTGCAAGTGAATTGGCGTCTTTTTTCGCCTATGCATGCTCAGTCAACTCTCGCTCCATATCGCAGTCGATCTTGGATTTGATTGAAATTGTCCGAGTGCATGTTCAACTGTTCGAGGTCTTTTAGACGTTAACCTGGGAAATCCTCAAATTTGTGCCCTCCTTGTTCTTCCACTGCCTATATGCACAATATAAACACCAATCTGGACAGTTCACCCTGGCAGTTCAAACCAAGGTAAACGGTGTGTGATTGTGTATTTGTCTGAAATTAACTTTTGTTGATACACAGCGGAGCGTCAGACATATGATTGAGGTTTAGGAAAAACGTCAGAGAGCAGATGTAAGACACTTACAGATAATAGCGTGTTAAAGACCTCTAATTAGTTCCTGGACGTTGCTTCAGCCCCGTCGTCAAACTAAACTCGCCTGATGCCGCCTACCTCAGAAATGCTTGCGTAAATTCGCGCAGGTCCGTGCATGGAGATTCCCAAAATAGAACGTTCCATTTCATTAACCTTCATGTGCCTTTAATTAACGGTCCTGCTCTCCGAGCTTGTTGGGTCGCTTCATTAATATTGCTTTTCTACTACGAAGGCGAGTTGTGTTAACCAATTAGCGGAATTAAGCCATGCTGTTTAGGCCGCAGGACCACCGTGCTCAGCAAATGAGAAGCACATGGACCTGTGAGCAGCGCAACACGCTTGTAATTGATTAGCAATGGCTGAAAAAATGGACTTGCAGATTAACATCAAAATATGAGCCTTTGCTTCTGTGCCACATGGCTGTGGATTCAGTGCTTTACGTCTGCAGTGGGGCATTGCTTCTAATGCGTTTTGCTGATTAGTTGAATTTAGTGTGGTTTTAGTGGCATTTAGGACGGCCCCCCCCCCCACACTCAAAATGTCACATTT
>JAUZSU010191735.1:0-12053 GCA_034780255.1 Parotocinclus maculicauda | reverse complement strand
TTTTTAAAGTTGCATGTGTTTTCAGTGTTTGCTGCGCGTTTGATACTTTGCAGCGCGTTCTGTTAATGGTTTGTTGGATGTCTCATTTTGATGCTTGTGTTTTGAGGCTTCGCAGCGCGTTTTTAACTTGCAGTGCGTTGGGCTTTCTCGGCCACAGTAACGAAATGTGTACAAGATGGAAGTGAAATATGGAAGCTATCAAGCTGTTTTAGTACATGATTACACCAATTACATTGGGTATTGTTGATGTGGAAGTAGGTCAGTGTCAGGGAAAGAGAGAGAGGAGTAACTCACGGCTCAACGCTGACAGGTGTGGCTTCGCTCATAGCAGAAAGCACTGGAGGAGTAATATCAATGCTGTCTAAACACACAAAAGCAAGGAAGTCCATAACTGACACGCAATCACTTAGATCATTAGATCGGTTACTTTAACTCCACTATTATCTGTGAATGCAAATTGCCACTTGTGCTCATGAGTTTACATACCCTGGTCGTTTTTCATAGAATATGAATAATAATAATACAAAAACTGTTTTGTGATTCATGATTAGTGGTTGGATGAAGCCATTTATTATTGAACAATTGTGTTTGCACTTTTAAAATCACAAGGACAACAGAAACTACCCAAATCAAAAGTACCTTGATCAAAAAGTTACATACCCTAGTTCTTAATACAGTGTATTGCCTCCTTTAACATCAATGGCAGCTTGAAGTCTTTTGTGGAAGTTGTGGATGAGGCCCTTAATTTTCTCAGATGGTAAAGTTGCCTATTCTTCTTGGGAAAATTCTGTATATTCTTGGACTGTCTTGCATGAACTGCACATTTGAGATCTCCCCAAAGTGGCTCAATTATACTGAGGTCAGGAGACTGAGATGGCCACTCCAGAACTTTCACTTTTTTCTGGTGTAGCCAATGACGGGTCGACATGGCCTTGTGTTTTGGATCATTGTCATGTTGGAACATCCAAGTGCATCCCATGAGCAGCTTCCGGGCTGATGAGTGCAAATTTTCCTCCAGTATTTTCTAAAAAATGCTGCATTCATATTGCTATAAATTGTGACTAAGTTCCCTGTGCCTGTGTAGCGCACACATCCCCAAAACATCACGACCCACCTTTGTGTTTCACAGTAGGGATGGTGTACTTCTCATCATAGGCCTTGTTGACTCCTCTCTAAATGTAGTGTTTATGGTTCTGGCCAAAAAGTTCAATTTTTGTCTCATCACTCCAAACAATTTTGTTCCAGAAATGTTGAGGTTTGTCTCTGTGCTGTCTGGCATATTGTAAGCGGGTTTCTTTATGGCACTGGTGTAGTAATGGCTTTCTTCTGGCGACCATGCAATCCATTTTTCTTCAAGTGCCTCCTTATTGTGCATAAACAGCCACACCACTTCTTTTCAGAGAGTCCTGTATGTCAGCTGATGTTATTTATGTATTTTTCTTCGCACCCCGAACAATTTTCCTGGCAGTTGTTGCTGAAATTTTTGTTGGTCTACCTGACCTTTTCTTGGTTTCAACAGAATTCCTCATTTTTCACTTCATAATTAGAGTATGAACACTGATAATTGGCATTCTTAATTCCTTGGATATCTTTTTATATCTCTTTCCTGTTTTATAAAGTTCAACTGCCTTCTCCTGCAGATCCTTTGATAATTCCTTTGCTTTCCTTATGGCTCGTAATGCAACAATGTCAGTGGCAACACTGGATGAAACATGCATGGATCTGTCAGGAACCCATAAACTTACTGGATTTTTATACACTAATTACAAGCAAACAGATCACAAGTGGGGATGGTTACTTTTAGTAGCCATTTAAATGTGTGTGTGTCAGTTTGTGTGTATGCTATAATGTCAAAACTTTCAATCAGAGTGATTTGGGTAGTTTCTGTTGTCAAAATGATTTAAAAAGGGCAATTTTGCTAATAAATGGTGCCACCAAACCACTAACCATAAATAAAAGAACTAGGGTGTGCAACATTGTATTATCATTCATACGGTCTTAAAAACAGCCAAAAAATTACAAATTCTGCCAGGGTATGTAAACTTATGAACACAACCGTAAAAATGGCAAGGGGAACTCACTGGAGCGTAGCAGGCTTCGGGTGGCCGATTTGGGCGTAGCGGGAGGCGGTAAACCTTGCGTGCCACTGGCAGCAGCCGCAGCAGCAGACAGGATGGCGGAGAAGTAAAGACCTGAACCCTCTCTCACAGGGCTGAGGATAGGCGGAGGTGTATACGGAGGCAAGGTGAGAGGGTTATCCGTCGGTCGGACAGGTGAACGTAAATGGCTCTGGTAGGGTGTGATGCTGGAGTAAACAGGTGGAGCAATAAATGTGCTCAGTTTGGGCGGCGGGATGATAAGTGGCTCTGGCCGTGGCCGCCGCTTCACCTTTGCTAATTTGCCATCAGCATCGCCGCTCTCTGTGCCTCCGTTCTGTGGGGTGGACACAGAGATGGAAGTTGGATGAATAAGGGCGGATTATACACATAAACCAAAATATATGGAAGCACTTTTTTAACACAACAGGCTGCTAGCTGTTTTTCATTTTATACACCTGAATACAGCAACTTTTGAGTATTAAGTTTTAAACGGCAATCCTTCTTTAGGATGCATTTCTGTTTCTTATCTGCCCTCTACAGACAACAATCCTTTGGGAATCCCTGAACAACCAGTTAGCATTGTTTATGTATAGCATTTAGCAGAGGCTATTATGCAAATGGGCTCAACAGTGGCATCTTAGCAGTGCTGGGCCTTGAACACTGTGCCTTCTGGTCAACAATCTGATCCCTCAATCACTGCACCACAGCTGTCTGGCCATTCTGCAGATCTGACACAACCTTGGAAGTTTCTTGAGTCTGGACTAGGGTGTGCAATATTGACATCAAAACAAATCTTAATATTTACTGGGATTTTGTTGATATCGACAACAACTTGTTGTAATCAAATGAAATTTTATAGGCATAAACATAATCATGTTATGTAAGTGATTACAATATTTGAGCAAAAGCATTAGTTTAATGTGAAAAACTATACAATTTAAAGAAGGCTCTAGTACTCCTCTGTTGCTGGGCATGGAGGCATTCATGTTCCATGTGGTATCCAGCAGTACATCTGAACCCAAACCAGGCCTGTGAATACTGCCCACTAGAGGCTGCAGAAGCTGGTGTCCCAGCTGGTCCCAAAAACACTCAACTTACAATATATCTGGAGACCTTGGCAGGCCAAAGATATGTTTCAATCTGGTGGAAACCTGCCTTAATAAACCTATACCTCAAGACACATGAAAGATGTGTCACGGCTCTTCTGAGTACTGGTACACTTAGTAGAATGAGTTTCCTTGGGCAGAACAAACAGCTGACACTAAAATAAACCATACCCACATCACGAGACTCACAGTTATATTAAAAGCACATATTTTCTTCCGTATTAAGTTAATAAATTTAATGAGCTTTGTTTCTTGACCCATGATTTTAGCTAAACTGTATTCACCATTGACAGCCCAGTTGTAGTATACAGCTTAAAAAAAATAATGAAATATCCACTAATTTTTGTGAGCAGTGAAGAATGAGGACATGTCTACGTCATGGATAAGGGTGTCTTCTAAATGTATTTACATTACATTTACATCTGAATGCAAATAGATTCAGAATCATGTCTACGTAATTTAGGTGAAGACAAGTTCAAAGCTATTTTAACTTTATGCAAGAACCTAGATTTTTGTGATATACAGTACTGAGCAAATGTCATGGCAGCTTCATCAGGATGCCAAGTTAACCCTTCTACGGTCTGATCAGGAATTATTGCAGCCAAAAAAAAAAATTTTTTTTAAATAAAAAAAAAACCTTTCAGAAGAGGAACGGGGTGATAAGACTTAGAAATGCTTAAACTCACAAAGACTGAATAGGAAATCAGTTTAAAAGTGTATAATGGAGGGATCCATATACTCTTTTAAACTCAGGTTCAATGGTCAACTGTATTATATACGGCCATTATACCACTGCGAAAACAACAGATTTTACAGTGCCCTAAGATTTTTGCACAGTACTGTTTTTTTGTTTTGTTTTTTTTTTACAAAAAAAAAATAAGTACAATATTGTTTATATCTTAATGCCAGAATCTGTTTTTACGACAGCTTCTGTATATCTAAGAAGTTATGCACAGGATGTGCTTTGGTACTAAACGCAGTTTGTGAGTCACTGCAGCACATTAGCACATAATTCTTCTGTCTTCATATTTTTGCACTGGCAATATTGTAAGGAATTTGTTCATCACTTCCTGCTTAGTTTCACGTGTCATCTTTACTTCATAAATTTGATAATATCAATATAGATGGTCTCTTTCCAAAGGTAATATTTAAATATTTTGTTAAATCATCCACAGTGGTGTCTGGATTAGCACACAGACTGAACATTTTCTGAGTGAAAAACAACCAGTTGGGGATTATTAGAGGGGTATTTAATCCAGGATTTCGGTGTTGGGGGGTGGGGGTTTAAAAGGCAAAAGAGATCGAGTTCATGGTGTGATCAGCAGAACCCTCACCTGGCTGGTACTCTCGGACAGGGAGTTGCGTAGCGACCGGCGACGTGTGACAATGACAGAGGGTTTGTGATCCAGCCGGTTGGGGTCGTTGGGTCGGAAAGCCCAACTGACTGAAAGAGCGCTCTCCTCATTACTCGGAGAAGAAGGGTCTGCCAGCCGAACAGGAACTGACACTGGGATCACCAGAGGCATCAGGCTCTCATCTCTTGCCCGTTTGGCACTCCCACCATCCATCTCTCCAACCCCTCGTCCAGGGCCTGAAGCTGGGGGACTCCAGGGTCTGTGGGACTCCTACAGCCATCCAAAACATAGCACACAAAACCTTACTACACATGTCGATGAGTAAATAATAGACAAAACCACACAGGCAGGTAAGAAAAGGATATACAAAAGAGAACCTGATACCTTTGTAACAAGCAACCGAGAGACCATTTCAGAGCTGCTGAATGTCACTCTGCTCTGTGGAAAAGTGGGTCTACAGTGTATTAAGCAAAGAGGGAAGATTAAGGGATATGACTAGTTAGCACAACGGCACTGCAGTGAGTTAAAGGTGATATATGCTGCTAATACCAGCCGCTACCCTGTTCTGTTGCATGAATCAAGTGGCTAAATCTCATTTGTCTTCATTTGGCAAGGGAGAATTTTAAAACACTAAAGCAGGCAGTGTGTGCATGCAAAAACGTACTCCTGTAACATGTGTCTAAAGGATGCTAAAAACAAGGCATGTAATAGAAGATAACATCTCAGGCTCATAAATCTTTATTGTGGTTACGTAGGAGGGCAGAGTCAATATTTCTCTCCCTCTTCTCTAAACTGCAATCAATCGAAGACTACAATCCACCAGCTCTAAAATGGTTTCTCGATGACTACCGATTAGTTTAATTTAAATACAATGGCACCAAATTCATAGGAACAGAACTGAGTTTTTCTGGAAATAACCTGTTTCCTGTATTCACTAAACATTTCCTTTTCTATGGAGTGACCATTCAAGTGAACAGTTTAGATATAAAAGTAAAACAACATGGATATGATTCATGTCCCCTTATTTCAGTGAACAGTCACATTCAACACTTACATTTGCATCACCAATTTCATTGGATTCACCTCCTCTACCAACATTTAAATTAACATGGGCATACAGGATATAAATTTATTTGATGCTGGGGCACATCCTTCTTACAGCTGCTCCTGTTAGTAGTGGTCACTGTAGATTTGCTCTGCATATTAGACCTGGCTCAGAATTTACACCTCCCATTATATCCGGGATAGGCACCAGCACTAAATACAGTGGTTGGATGCTCACTTGGACAATTTGGCGAGCTTAACTGAACTACTGCATGTCTTTGGCATATGGAGGGAAGCCAGAATAAAAACTCACACAGACATAAGGAGAATATTCAAACTCCACACACTTGTAACGTGTACCAGAAACCTAACAGGGCATTTCTGAAGCTAAGAGGCACTAGTGCTAACCACTTGTGCCACCTCCAACAAGTCATATTATATTTCATCACATTTATATACTCACTTAGTATTATTAGAGGCTAGAGTTCAGCACAGTTTGGATATTTGCCCTGATCAAACATCTGTTTCAATTCATTACCAGTGAGTGTAAGTAGTATATATAGTGAGTGAGCAGTGAAATCACCAAACTGCACAGGATTCCAGGTCAATCTGGAACTGAATAAGTAGTACCCTTATAGATTACTACATTTCAGTTGTTTAAGGAACCACAATAACAAAACTGAATGTTCATGCCAAGAGCTGCACTGCCAACTATTCCCTACTATAGAAGACTTAAAATAACCCCCAACCAAACAGCCAAGCTCCTAAACCACATCATGAGAATATAAAAAGTTCATGAAGAATAAAATAGTGGAAGATGATAAAATAAGAGCGAGCAAAAATGCTGAACTCAAGTTGTGCTAAGTGCAGATGCTTGTGCATCAGCATGTGTGTGCTGGCCTAATGGGCTAATGACAAAGTACAATAACTTGTATTTGCACGAGGCATCACAGAAGCAGCAGTTCATGCAAGTTACAACAACAGCGCTTTTTTCCACATTAGTCTAACATTGCAATGGCAAAACCTGCAGAACCAGTAGACGTTTCAAAATTAAAAGCCTTACTCTTAGGAGTGACAGAAATTCCAGGCTTTCCATGAGGGGATGATAATGTTTTAACTTAAGTATTACAAATTCATGGGGATTAAATATAAAACCCACATCATGCTTCCCTTTAGCATTCTTTCAAGAGTCAAAATAAAGCATAGCTTCTGCACAACTTACCTTAACTAATTGCGAAGGTAAGGACTCCATTTCAGAGGCCTTCTGAGCCAAAGTTTCCAGATTGGCCTCTTGTGATACCCTCCTCTTTCGCCGTGTGCTCTGGATGACCCCTGTAGGGGCTGCACGGACGGCCTGCTTGCCAGCAGGTTCCCCTGCATCAGGGGCTCCATTGTGAGAGCCCTGAGTCTGTTGCTCAGCAGGAACAAGAATAGGGTTCTCAGGTGGCTGTACTCCACCTTCTTTGGACAGGCGGCGAGACCTACGTGGTGGGCCAGGCTGCTGCATGGAATGCTGAGGAACGGCAGGAGGGCACTGGGTCACAAGGTCCTGCGTTGTTGGTTGTTCCAGTTTGTCCTGGGATTGGCCTGCTGACTGCTCAGGTTGTGAGGTAACATGTGGATGCTGGCCACCAGATGAATATTCCACAACCTGCTGATTCTGTTGCTGCTTTTGTAGTTCAGCTTTCTGCTGATTTTGCGATTGGGGAAGTTGCTGTTGTTGTTCTTGCTGCTGCTGTTGTGATTTTTGCAAGTGCTGCTGTATTTGCTGTTGCATTTGAATGTGTTGCAATTTTATCGACTGCTGCATCTGGTTTAAATGCTTTGCTTGCTGTTGTGTCTGTTGTGGCTCGGCCATTTGTTGCGACTGTTGCAGCACTTGTTGTTGGTGGTGTGCTTGCTGTTGTGTTTGTTGCTGAAGAAGATGCTGCTGCTGAAGCTGTTGGTGCTGCTTTTGCTTCTGAAGCATAAGTCTCTGCATCTGTTGCTGTTGCTGAAATTGCTGCTGTTGATCCTGTTGCTGTAACTGCTGAATTTGATGCTGTGAGTTTGTTTGACTGCCGTAATTCACAGTTTGCAAGGTTCTGTTGCCGTGATAGACCTGGTAGTAACCTGCTCCCAGGTTTTGCTTAGGTTGCCCAAAGGCTACCTGAAACGGCTGAAGCACTGACGTGTTGCCAGTGGCAGATGTAACACTTGGTTGAGAATTGAATAGTCCAGGTTTATGGCCTTGTTGAAAATTTTGCTGTTGCTGTTGTTGCTGTTGCTGCTGCTGCTGCTCCCAGTCCAGATTCCGATTGGTTTTAGAGGCATCCCTAAAGGCATCACCGCCAGCATTAGGTGCCTGTTGTGGCTTTTCCGCTTTCCTAATGGAAGGTGCCTGTTGCTGCGGTATAGCAATGTTCTCATGAATCTGCTTTGGAAAACCAGTTTGAGCTTCAAGGTATGGCGAATAGTTCTGAGCCCAAGTTGTCATTGTGATGCCTTGAGACCAGCCTACAGGTCTCTGATGAGGTTGCTGGGATATGTCCTGCTGTGACCACTTCATTGGCATGGTCTGTTGGTAATGGCCACGGTTCTGACTGCTCTTCTCTGGGCTAAAAATGACAGAGTTGAGGTACATATGTGGTGCCTCAGCAGTGGAGCTTTCCACACCACCAATCTCATTGTGGCCTTGTTCTGAGGGAGGGGCCCCCATGCCATAGTAGGAACCCTCCGCGTGTTGAGAAACCTCTTTCATTGCAACACCCTGGTCATTAAAAAAAGTGATGCGCTTGCCCGTTCTCTTTGTGTTGGCTTTCTGTTGAGCTGGCAAACTCATGACTGTCATGAATAAGGATGCGAAGAGAGGGCTGTAGTGGGGTCCAAGGGAGTAAGATGATATCAAATTTGCAAACCCCACTTGGTTCTCTTCAGTGCAATAAAATTGGTGTTTTGCTTTAATCACTACAGCATATAAAAGATTTTGAAAGTCTAAGAGTCATCCAAATCTGCTAAGCATTGTTGGAATAGAAGTCAGCTTTAATAAGTAAAACTGCAGCATTCCAATAGCAGAAATCACAGTATCACCCAACAGACCCCCAAACATGTCTATCAGCTTTCTTTCTTTCTTCTTTTTCTCCTAGTACATCAAAGGAACACGAGATGCTTGCAGCTTGACTCGAGCTTCTCATTTATGGGTGAAGGCCTGCAAAGAGAGAGTGATGAAAATTGTCATCAGCCACAAGCAAAAATGGAAAAGAAAAATGCAAAGAGTGGTGCAGCAATTGTTAGCTCAAAATGCAAAAAAAAGTATGTATCCAGTACATTTTGATAATTGGTATACTGCACTGCACACATATAAAGTAACACTTTTACATTTCACAGTCAGTTCAGAAAACCACCAATGATACCACATTCTGAGTCACAGCAGGAAATGTGAGAATGCAATCAACTGCAAGTTTGGAAAAAGGTGCACTTACAACATATTTACAGCTGAGGATTTTTGGAAAGAGAGGTCAAACGAAAAGAAAAACATTTAAGCTGCAACTGTGAAGCAAGTCTAAAGAATAACAGTCAATTATAATTTAACGAAACCCATCTACACTTTTTACTATCGCAATGCTGCTACATAATGCACATAATTACGCAAAGATATCATCCAGCTGTAATCTTTACGCATCAATATAAAACCTATCATGAATTCAAAGCACTTAAAACTTTAATCTCTGCCAGCTTGTGTCGAGAGCCCTTAGTACCAAAACAATTTACACTTTCCCAGCTTAACGTTGTCAGCAAAACACTTCTCCATGGAAACTATAGTGGTTTTATCAGCTGTATTTGGCACTCTGCTAAAATAAAGGCATGTGTGTAAACCATGAGGAGTCCATTTACGGTGCCAAGCACACAACACATGCAGGACCAGCAGCTAAAACAGTTTCAATTACTTATAATGGAGGGGGTTGGGATGTCCTACAATGTGGGCAGTTTAGATCCAGCGGTTCCTCACTCCTAGCACAATTCTAACAATTATTCCGTATTTATGAGATTGGTCGTGGAAACACTGCCCAGGATTCTTTACATTGGGGCTGCAGATCAAGGCCTTGCTTAGAAAAAGTGAGTCAAAGAAGTGAAAGGGGGGGAAACCCAGCGGTCGCTTACAAGTTGCACACCACCATTTGCATTTACTTTCTGAAGCTCTTACAACACAAAGTACAGAGTTGACAAATGCTTAAACATTGCATTGATGCAAATGCGATCATAGAAGGCCTGGTGTCCGTGTATGCATGAAGGGTGTGAGTTATTATGCTAACATGCACTGAAGTTGTGATTAAGGATCCATAACATGTTTGTGCAAGACACTGAGAAATATGTGGAGTCCTGCTTAAACTGTCAGGTAAATTTTTTGGTATTCAAAGGCAGAGCTACCCAGCCTTTCAGCCAACTACCATACTAGGCTTTAGGTTTTTATTCACCTCCAGGAGCTAAACCCTATAAGCCCTATAAAATAAGATTAGATAGATCAGTATAAAAGGTACTCATGTTTACTCCAAGAACTCTCTGACTATACTAATATCACTACATACAGTAGAGAACAACAGAACAGCAGTGGTTTCACATCACATAGTATACCAGACACTATGTTACAATGCCAACATTCTAGATATGGCTCACAACATATCGCTGAACTGCAAAGTGTCACCTGTGCACACTTCCATTCACATTTCCTTGTATCCTTTCAGAGACACCGAAGAATATTTAAGACAAGACATTTATTAATATACTGCTCCCAAAAATAACTAATGAAAAATCCCCTAATGTTTGTGATCAGTGTATTTTATAGTTATGCATTAAGAACATGACGCCACATATCTTTAATAAATTTACAATTATGAAGACTTGAACACAATATAATTTTAAATATTTGTTTTTGTTGCATACATTACTGAGAATAATCAAGTGTTATGTCTTAGATCTGATATTTTGTATGTTTGTGTGTGATTAAACATATTAAGGTTAAACTATGAATACTGTTTAAGACCTACAGTGACTCCTCTTATTTAGTTATCAGCAGCATGTTTGACTTTTGAATTGACATGACCTACAGTAATAAGATAAGTATTACTATATACTACTGTTTCCCAATGGTCCTCAATGAAAACAGTCTTAGGTTAAGATATTTTAAGAAAAAGACCTAAGGGTATTCTAAAAGTCTAATTTTCTCCTCAACTGTGTATTTCCTGGGGGTTGTGTAGTTATATCTTAAATCAAATGTATCAAACAGTTCAGCAGCTAGTAACAGAGGAGTTCAATAAATAACAGGGAAATTACCAAACTGTGCTGGACACCAACCCCACCAGACCAGGCCTAAATGGTTATTTGATTTGTCTCACTAAAGAAACCCATTTTGTTCAGCTTTTATTAATAACTTGTTGTCGGCAAGGAAAGAAGTCATTTGGAACGGAAGTCTTCCTGGAATTCACCAAGTGCCGACCCTGGACAGGGCATCAGTCCATTGGAAGGTCCTGTAATATCATCACTCAATCCCTCTGTTCCAAACCTAACCCTGTGGTTGAACAAAGGTTCTCAGGAACTGCTCTTTTCAACAACTGCCCACTGTAAGGGTCTTGCCTGCTTCAAATGTTTTTTTTTACTTTCTCAAACTTACTTCTAAATAGTATAAGCAATTCCTCCCCTGAAGGGCTGGGGTCCAACAAAGTTTGGTGATTTCCCAGTTCAAAGACACCTGATGAACTCAACAGAGAAAAGGGAAGATCATTAACATGTGCATGACTCTAGTCCTCTAGCAGAGACCGGCACCCTTGCCCTAAAGTTCCCTTGGGGGAACTAATTTGATGTAGGCCTATGCAAAAGAAAAAGGTCAAAGACTAAATTGTCTGCTGCCATTCATCAGTGCATGTGTACTTTGCTAGTAGTAAAATAAGAAAAAAAAAGGTAAAGTACAAAGCCATTTGGAGTGCCGGGGTTCTCTGGGTGGGTCGGCTTAAAAAGCCCTCTGGTATCTATACATTTTTTGGACCTCTTAACAGTATACACGATATGGAGATCCGTTTTATACCGTATTATGTCTCCTGTTTTGACACGATGTGTAACATGGTGGCATGCGGTTAGCAAGGCTGGACTCTAAACAATCTCTAGGAGTTGTGAAAATGCGTGCACATGTATATGCAAACATGATAGGCTAGTCAAATGGTCTCAATTTAAGACTAATTAAGACTAAAAACAATCCACAGGGAGTGTGCAACGCCATGCCTCCTGCATTAACAAGACAAAACAAGATGCAACGGCAAGCCAGGCTATAAAGCTCTTTTAACAGGCTTGTAACGTCAAGCGCCATCACCTAATCTCATTCCCGTCTGAATGCAAACAGCAAGTCTAAAGCAAACGACAGACCGAAGCTCAGCGTTTGAATTGAAAATGTGAATTTAAACCATAAGAGCTCAGTGTTG
>JAUZSU010191724.1:0-12053 GCA_034780255.1 Parotocinclus maculicauda | reverse complement strand
ACACACACACACACACACACACACACACACACACACACACACACACACACACACACACACACACACACACACTGTGCCTCCTTCACTCTACTTATATTTACTTTCATTTATTCTCATTTACATCTTGTCATCATAATTGCTCTGCGTGCCTCAATTGCCCCTAAGGGATAAATAAATTTTCTGAATCTGAATTAGCATTGTCTGTATTAATTAGCTGCGTTATTGGAAACTATAATAAACAAAATACAAACACATTTAGTATACTAGAATCAAATTCTGTACTACTATTTAAAAATAGACTCAACACCTCAATACAAGAAATGCTACCTCCAGAACGGGTTTGTCTTTGATGAGCTGAGTTTAAGTTTAGCATAAAGGACAGCAGTTACCAGAATATAGTGATGCTACACAATGTGCATTCATGCCTTCATGCATTCCTCTTTAACAGCAGTAATTCAAAATGATCTCAACAACATTCCTGAAATACATTATTAATTCTGAAACTGAAACTACAAGACAAAAATAAAAAACATTATGTGGATGAGTTGTCAGTTTATTATGTAGGTTTCGCTTATTATTACAGGTTTGTAAGCAAAATGCTAAAGTTTCCAGCTTTAACTGAGTTTTCTAAGAGCAAAGCACTTAATAAATTGCAAATTACATTTACAGTACTGTGCACAAGTCTTAGGCTACCATCAGATTTGTTGTTTTACCGATGATATAATGACTATATATATATAACAATGTTCAACAATGTTCACCTAAAACTCATAACTCTTAATTCCAATCTCTCTGAGATTAAGCATATCGGAGACTTTTCACTCTGTTTTCCTTGCGAACAAGTGGTTTCTTGGCTGCTACCCTCCTAAAATTATTTAACTTGGTATCCTTATGAAGCTGCCAAATGTTGAAATTGCTCACATGTAAGGGGAGTCACTGCATATAGATGTATATTCTAATAAAGAGACTGAGAATTAATATTGTTATTATACCATTGTTATAGATAATCTAATGGTAGCCTAAGACTTTTGTATAGTATTGTGTATTTACAGGCTTCCATTATTATTATTATTATTATTATTATTATTATTATTATTATTATTATCCCTTATAACCCTTATATTATTTTTTTAATGCTGCTTACAGTTTAGCTGAGCAGTTGAGAGTTAAGGGCCATGTTCAGTTGGTCTACATGTACCAGGGCCACTTATGATTGATACCATCTTACAACCCAAGTAATTGTGGGTTGTCCTCAAGGACCCAACAGCCGTCGTTTGGGAAAGGTGAGATTTGAATCCTAAACCTTCTGGTCCAGTCTTAACGTCCTTAGTCTATGACATAATACGTTATTCTTGATCATCTTGACCTATGTCTCAGAAGTCATACTAACCTGACTCAGCCAACTGAAAACTTTGGTGAGGAGGAAAAAGAAGGGAATAAGAAGAAGGGAAAGCTGAAGGCTACACCATACAATGGCATTCCTGAAGGGCGTGTGCCTCTTAAGGTGTTCCAAAAGTTTGGGAATGTCAAAGTTTCAGCATGACAATGAGCCCGTACACATTTACTCTACATTAGCTGCTAGGTGTGCCATTGCAAAAGATATTAGTTACTTTCCATTATAATGACACCTCCATGTTAGCACTTTCCACCAGATAGCACTGCACTTTTGTTTAGTATTATTTCATAGATGTGTTCTTAGTTACACTTATTAAAACATTTTTATTATTATATATTGCCATAGTATATTTCTCTACTTCTTTTTTATTAGGTGACCTTCAGGAGGTACAAAGGAATTCCAGAGTATTGCACAACTGCTCCATCTTGCAAATGACAATAAATACTTGAACTTAAACAAAGCGACTTTTGTGTGGCAGAACTCGATTGGCCTGTACTGATCCCTGTTCTGAACATCGCAATATCCTAGACAATTGCAGTAACAATTAAAGCATTTACAGTGACCAGAACTTAAAAGCCAAGCAGTCACAGGTTAAGGGGCCTCAAGGGCCCAACAGTGTACAGTCTGTTGTCTTGTTATCTCTTATATTACAGGATAAAGGATATAAAGGCTATTTTGACAAGAGGCCAGTTTGACAAAACACATTGTATACATTAGAGAAATAATCCATGTTTGATGACTGTTTATGTGCTCTGAAGAGCTCTGTGTTGATAAACAGCAAAATCATGACAAGATATGTCTTTTCACTCCGCACAGGGCGGTTATTTCCAGTCATACCAGTCCAGACTCCTATCTCTTTGAATCTAATATATCCGAAAATGAAGGAAAAATTCACATTTAAATGCTTATTTAAAATCACTGGTATATTCTGGTCAAAATATAATACTTACTTGCTGTTGTTGGGTTTAAATAACACAGAAAACAGCAATTAATAAGGTTTTTCTGGGCACTACAAAGGGGCCAAGACTTTCTGCCCCATTCTCCACCACATTTACTAAAGTGCAGACTGGTTCTTTCTGGTGACAGGGTGGGGCTCCTGTACCACAGTCCCATTCATTTTCAAACAGTGATCCTCCTTATAAAATCTCTGATAACAGACAGCTGTACAGCATCAGGCACTGAAAGTTCACAGTGGGAATAAAGTGCCACCTACAAACAGTCTGAAACATGACAGCTTAGCAGGGTAGAATTACTGGCTCTCATTACTATAACTACAAATCATAACTATAATCACTGCTTGTCATCACTTGTTTGAAATCACATCATTTAAAAAAGTCATAACAAGCTCTAAATCAATCCCATCCCAACTTTTTTGGAGCAGTCCTGAAATGCAGGACTGAATGTTTTTTGCTTTCAATGAATTCTTGATCATTTTAATGGTGGCACACATTTACACAATTATTGAACCTTTATGTAATAATACTAATCATTTTAAAACTATACGTTAGTGTTCCCTGAGGTAGGGCTAAAATATGACTAACCCACTGGAAACTCAATGGCCCTTAATTTGCTTCAGTCATGCCGTGTTTATATAAAGAACACCCAGGGATGTGCTCAAGGTGCGTTGCAATTTTGGTGGAATACACCTTCATACTATGTCTGGTACCTGCCTGAACACAAATGCCATGCCAATACCCACACCTTCAGTGGCCTGCGGTCACACTGCGCTTAAATGTTCGGGGCCTGAACACGCTTACGTCATAATGATACTAATGACTGTAGTGGAATATGGATTTTGGGTTTGGATGTCACACAACCCACTGACACATCTAATTGATTTATAAATGATGCAATGCAGCAATTTTTGACTACTTATGTTGCACATTTAAGAAGATTTTTATGAAGACAGCTGACATGGTGAGCCGTGCTCTGGTATGATTAGTGATCACATGACATGAGTACTGTACGTAAGTTCAATTTAACTGTGCCCACGTCTGTTCACAACTCTTTATGTCAAGGCATGGTACAAAGTGATCATACAGTTAGAACCTGAGATGTTTCATGTTTTGTCTGGTCTTCATTCATTTATTAATAAACATCTATACCTGCATTCCAGGACTGCAACACATTCCAAAAAAGTGAAGCCGGGACCAATTTAGAGCGAGTAAAGAATTCAAATAATGATGTGATTTCACCTGTCAACAGGTGATTATACTGTAGTTATGATTTGGCCCAAAATCAGCATCCATGATGAAGACGGCCAGAGGATGTCCAGTTTGTCAACAAATGAGAAAATATTTAAAATATTTAAAAACAATGTTCCTCAAAGGAATTTTCCAAGGGATTTGCATATTTCGCTCTCTACACTCCATAATATTAAAGAAATCTGGAGGAAATTAACTATGTAAAGGGAGAGGGCTTAAGCTTAAGCTGGACACCTTTGATTTCTGATCTTACAGGAAGCACTGGATCAACCACCATTCAACCACACGAGCAAGGGATTACTTTGAATAACCTTTATTAATAACTACAATACAGTTTATAAATGACACCTAAAACTCATGTTAATATCCAGAATTGGAATCAATATCTCTGGGCTCAGAGGCATCAAGGATGGACCATCACACCATGAAATCTGTATTGTGGTCAGCCCAATGAGTATATCAGACCATAGACTATCAAAAGGACCATCCAGACATTTATCAGCAACAAGTCCAAAATCCAGGGTTTTTCATGGTATTGTGTTATTTTGTTATTTTCAGTTCTATTATGGCAGCATTAATGCAGAAAAGTACTTTGATATTTGAGAGCAACCTTAATTCCATCAAGACGACATCTTTTTCAGGGACGTCCATGCATTTATCAACGAGACGACCCAAAACAAGTCAAATCAGAAAAAGTTACCACTGAAATAGGTAAATCCTTTCCAATCTTTCTTTGAGGAATTTTTTTTAAATATTTTTAAACATTTTAATGCTTTTCGCACACATTTGTTGATAAACTGGAGATCCCTTGGCCATCATTGCTTCTCAATGCCTTTTGCAGACACTGCATTTGTACCAAATCTTGGTTATAATTGTTGATGTCACCTGTTTGAAATCATGTCCTAATTTATTATTTTTTTTAAACAAAATGCAGGAATGGGTATTTATTAACAAATTAATTTAGACAAGTTCATCAGACAAAACATGAAACACCCTGGGTTCATGCTGTCTTCAATGTTATAAACTTTAAAAAAAAAAGCAGCACTTGTTTTTTAAAAATGTTTGCATTTTCCATACATTCCCATTTTTTCTGATTTGGAGTTGTACTACAGCGTTCTGTGACAATTCCTCATGCATGCTTCCTGTTTTGCTACACTTAAAGACTGCACCTACCATAACTTGCTACTGATTCAGAATATCATCTGTGCTGTCAGGTCAGTTCAAAAGAGACAAACGGGAGATATAAAAGGATGGTCTGGTTTCATTGTAAGTAACACTAATTAGACCCAAACCTATTCGTTACACCTGACAGTGCCTTCAAACCAGTTCTACTGCAGTGAGCTGGATAATTACTCTCAGATCGGTTCAGCAGCTTTAGAAAAAGCACTAGATTACTACAGAGGGTGTGAGGGTGCACACCTGCCCACACATGTAGGATGAGGGATGATCAAAAGTGACCTCATGTTCTTAAAGTGCATAAAAAAAGAGTTACCATATGTACTGCTTTAAATATGGTAGAGTTGAATTATTGGAAAATAGTCTTGGCATCACACACATTTGCATCTAGTGGTAGTTTAGAGCAGTTCACATACTGGCATTTCTTTTGGGTAATATCGTGTGTCTGAGAAAAGTCAAGTAGACAGAGAGAACATCCCAAACTTGACACTCCCTGGTCCCTGGAGGCACCAACAGTACCTGCTGTGGCACAGTGACGCATTGTTGTGAAACCGATCGTTCTAATTTTCTGGCTCAAGTGGGGATTCACCTGACTTTGTTACATCATTGAACAGTTAGAAAACTAAACATCGGAGATCGTCTGCCGTACGAAACCCACAGGTCACTCTTAATCATTTATGCTCTCATAATGGTAGCGTAGGTGTGTAAGTGTATACTCCTGGTCACTGTTTTCTTAAGTAATTACAATAGTCCATTCATTCATTATCTTTAGCTTAATCCACACGGTAACTCTGGGTGCAAGGGCAGGAACAGCCCTGGACGAGGCGCCAATCCATCGTAGGGCACACACACAGTCATGCACTATGGGCCACTTTAGAGACACCAATTAACAATATTCATTCATTCATTTATTCATGATCTTCAGCCTAATCCACACGGTAACTCTGGGTGCAAGGGTAGGAACAACTCTAGACGAGGCGCCAATCCATCGTAGGGCACACACACAGTCATGCACTATGGGCCACTTTAGAGACTCCAATTAACCTAACACGCATGTCTTTGGACTGTGGGAGGAGATCAGAGCACTCAGAGTAAACCCACGAAGACACAGGGAGGACATGCACAGACAGGACTCAGGTCGCTCCACACTGGGATTGAACCCAGAAATTATTTGCAGTGAAGCAGTGATGCTACCGTGCTGTTACAATTACAATAGTGTTTTATGTTATTAATGGTTTGTTGTATTTTCTGCTCTTCACACACCACAACTTTTGCTTTTCCAGAATCTTAGATCACCATTACATTCTATTTGCCATTTTTTAGCACTGGAATAATTACCTCTCTCAGTCACCTCAGTATTACACAACCAGAAAATACAGGAAATTTGTATGAAGGATGAAAAACCTGAATAAAAATCCGAAAAACAGCTTCCATAGGCTACAATGGCAAGTATTTATTGTGACTTCCACATCCACTTGAGCCATAGCAACATCTGGCAATTTCGACAGGGTGCCAAGTTGATCTCTACAGTTCCAAGAAGCTTGATCAGGAATGGTCATTTTCGAAGGGTAGCAGCCAAGACACCACTTTTTCAGAAGGCAAATAGCTGAAAAGTCCAAGATATGCCAAAGCTCACAAAAACTGGCATGAAGATCAGTATTATGGAGTGACAAATTCAAGTTTAAAATTTGTGTGCCCAATAATCAATATGTTACATATAGCTGAACTTTATATTTGCGCCAGTGAGCTAAACACCAATGTTGATGTCCTTTACATCCTGTGGAGTGTGGGGCTGCATAACCTCATATAGGTCAGAGTATTAACCATGCTAAACTCTTCCCACCATTAAAAGTGCCTACTATGGGCACCTGGAAGTCAGACCCTGACCTTGGTACAAATTTAAGTAAGTGGTTGCACTTGGGTACATGTTGACTTGGAGGTGTGATGGCAGAACAATGCATTATGGTAAGAAGACATGTTCATGGAGGGTGTTGATACATCTCTGTGCAGATTGCCCTGTGTAATCACCAACCTTCTAGTGATTACTAAAATCCCAGCATGTTCCTTTGCATGATTGTGCTTGTATATTTTCATGGCTGAATTAATTTGGGCTGAATAGAATGTAAATCGTGATAATGTATTCATTAAGTTGGACGGAAATCAATAGATATATGAAATTTGTTACATTTTTTATGCTAATGGATGGAATATAAAACAGTCGTGACCAGTAGAGAATTGCACTATGGGTTTGCAAAATTTGGGTGTTGGGTGCTGATTAGATAGAAGGAATAATGATGGATATGTCTTGTGCTGGATTTCTGCCAATATTCATATGCAGTATATCTGAGTTTTAAAAGAAAATATTAGCAGCCCAGTGAGGTTGCAGTATACTGCTCACAAAAATTATTTCATTTTGAAATATCCCCTAAAATTTGTGACCAATTTTTATTGGCTGTCAATGGCTTCACAATAATCAGTTTTTGACTAAAACACTTCTCTTGTTGCAGCTCATATGTGTTACTGGTGTCCCCTGATGGACAAGACATTGATGTTCAGTTTATGTAAAAGCTATTTATGTAATTGCCAGCTTCTTAATCCATCATGACAGCCCATAATACTCTGTTTTACCCTTCCCTTGTTGTGCAATAGGCACTGATTATATTTTTCCATCCCATGTGTTTGGTATTCCGAAGAACAATGGGAGATTTTGTGGAAATGGCCAGAAGCATTTGGAATGCAAACTAAAAGTGGATTAGATCTGTTTAGCTTAGACTGGGAGGGCTTTAGATGTCAGTGTGGACTTGAAATAAGTGACAGAGTGGAGAAGTTAGAATAAACGACTAACTAATAAAACATCTAATGTTTTGACTCAGACTTGTTCTTGTGGATATATGACATCTGAACACCAGGATGTAAAAAGTACAACAAACCGTAATACGGTGATTCTTTTCTGCTCTACCACAGATCCAAACCCTTAGATCTGGGTAAACTCTGAAACTTGGTGAAACACAGACAACAAAGACCCGGGATGTGACCCAGGACTGAATCCAAAATTGATCAATAAGTCAGAAAGGTTGCAAACCAGTGGCCTGCCAACTGAGCCACTCTGCCTCGCCAGGGGCTTCCAAATTGTAAGTTACTCCAGAAGACGTCTGGGTTTGTGGTAGTAGACCAGGGCTGCCCCCATGTGGCACAAACATTAACATATGTTTAACTGCTGCTCATGTCTATATATATATATAGAAATATCAGTGTTGTAAGAATTGCTGGTGTTTTATTCATCAATTCACTTTCTTATTTGACCCATGATTGGTCAAACATACTTCATGTTAAACCCATTTCAACAAAACTCACAACTTGGCAATCGAAATAAAACCCACAGCCGTGTCAGCCTGCTAAACTACCTTGTCTATCTGTGTAACTGCTGCTCTGCAAACAGGGCAGGGAGGCCATCAAAACTCACTTATTCCCACCCTGCCACTTCAAAAAGCCATTAATCTGCCACCGGCCAATCCGGAGCCACTGTCCTCCTCGCTTACCAATCAGGTACCTGGGCAAGTCATGTGCTCGTCCGATCAGGGCCCTGTAGCCTGTCACTATCATTATCAAGAGAGCACCACATCTGTGCTAGAAAACCTTTCTGATGATCTGAGAGTGAGGAGCGAGATCTGATTTGTCTACTGACTGGGCCTGAGTTAAAGGTGCTGCTGACTTTGGAGTTGAAGTGCAAAGTATGGAACAAAACAGGTAAAAGTTGAGAACTTATCAAAAACCTTTAGCAAAAGATTAAAAAACAAATCATTCTCAAAGCTTTGCATATTAAATTTTCATCCTGGATTCATTGTTGCTGGACAAAGACGAAGAACACACTCTTGTTCCCATGGAGCCCAACCTCTCCAGCTCTTTCCTCTTCAACAACCAGTTCTCGTCGGACATCAAGGCACCCATGTGCCAGTACTCAATGCCCAACACCTTCTACAAGCTCAGTCCGGCTAACCTGAACGCCCAGCTGCAACCCGGCACGCCCCATGGCATCACAGACATCCTGAGTCGCTCTATAGTTGGGGCTCCAGCAAACACCACAATGTTATCCGGCTACTCCAGGATCGGGGGATTCAGCAGCAGCATGACCTCTCCGGGGGTCTACTATAACCAGGAGTATACCACTGCAGCACTGGGTGCCTTCCCCAAACCCAGTGAATGTCCGGCGGTGAAGGGACGCAGCAGCAGCTGCTGGGTGGAGGGAAACTATGACTGGAGAGGAACAAGACAACAGTGCAACAACAGTAAGGAAACTTTATTTATAGTATTTCATTAAATTGGGACTGCACAATGCTCATATAGAATAGAAAATGTTTTTGTTTAAAGTAATTTATAATAGTATATTATATTATATTATATTATGTAATATCAAAAAGTATTTCCTTATCTATTTCTTATATTATTATGGTATTATTATGGATCTCTGGAGACGATCAACAGAGAAAGTAGGGTGCAGGTGTAAGAGAGTCCTGGATGACAATTAAATGATTAAATAGCAAAATAACTAATAATATAAACATTAAGAAAAGTAATTGTAAGGGAATTTAGAGCAGGTCTTTTAAAAAGGCAGGTATTTAAATGTATGGTCATTTAGTTTTAGACGCAATAAACATCCACAGATTTGGAATTGATGTCACATTATATTGCACATAAACATGACATGATCACGTCTAGTTTACCTCCTAGCAGAAATCCACAAAATATATTTGATAATTTAGCTATTTCTCTGTTGTAAAATATCTATTTTGGAGTCCAGTGCGATTAAAGTCACAAAATTATAAAGTGTCATAATATAATATAATTCTGGCTTTGTATATTAATATAAGATACAAGGAGAATAATTGTTGAGTTTCGATAGTTTGGATAATTAAGTTGCAGTTTTCATAGGCAAAACAACAAATTTATGTTTAATATACATCTGCTTTACAAATCATAAAAAAAACCCTACACAGGATTGACAATCGTTACTAAATCTGTCAATAATTAGTATAGATTCATAGAACATGCTGTAAATGTGCATAATGTTCTGGTCAGTTTGGGATTTTCTTCTCTCAAAACTATGGTTTTTGTCATCTTGTCCGGACAAAGCATATAAATCCGCAACATTGATGATAAATGGTTTCACAGAAAATAAGGTAGTTTATTCAAATTTGTAACATATATGATATTGATTTGTTCGTAGAAAATAAATGAAATAAAATTGACTTGCTAATTTTGTGATCATGACAAGTAAATCTGTGCTTAAATGATGGAATTGGTAATAACAAACAATTATAATGTACACTGCTCACAGAAAATAGTGGACATTTCAAAATGAATATGAAGCCAGTAAAAAAGAAGAATGTGATTTTAATTCATTAAACAAGATAATCAGAAAAGCAAATGAAAAGTCAAAGAAAGTTTTGTTATTAATCAAATGAGATGAAAACAATCAATCAATTATCATGAGTAGTAAGTGATATATTCATGGGGGTGAACAGAAGCATGTTAAACTGGACGAGAGTGCTCCACATTGACTGTTCAATAGAGTGTATGATCACCCAAGAGTGCCAAAACACACTGACAGTGATGGGGCATGGACAGGATCAGATCATACAGGAGTTCATGTGGAATCCTCTACATATTCACGTTGAGATATCCCCTCATTTTTGTAAACAGGGTACTAGATAAACAGTTTAAAGGCCATGGCCAGAAATGATTACAAACACTGAATACTGACTCAAGCATGATGAAGCAAAGTAAAGCAAAATAATAATAACAATAATAATAATAATCTCTCACACCTCTCAGGACAGCGGGAGAGAAAGGAAGTAATGAGAGAAGAAGTAGGTCATTAGCTGAATTTTGAAAGAAGAATATAAAGCTCAGAAATTAGGTGCCATGACGCTAAATGATCTACCACCAGCAGTAACTAATCTGAATTTCGGCACAGTAGACCTTTTTCAGAAGATCTAAGTGATCATACAGGACAGTAAGAGCATGAAAGCTCTAATAAATCACCTGGCATCTAACCACGGATAGATTTAAAAGTTAGTAGTAGATTTATCTATATGTTAGTAGAAGGATTTAAATGGAAAAAGGAGCAGGACAGGTAACCGTGTAACTGATACAGGATAGGCAAAAGCAATCCTCTTTTACCCAAATTATCCTGCTCAGGGTCACTGGGATAGGGTACAGAACCAGAGTCCATCGCCAAAGCACCATCCATCTTACAGGCTGCTGCAATTTGAACCCAGGTTCTCAGGTACTGGATGTTTCCCATATCCCATATGGGGTTAAACCATAGCCAACACATCCATCTATTAACAGAGAACACTGAATCCTTTTAGCCATGGTAAATCACTTTCTCCTGAAATTCTAGTGACTTCCTGAACCCTTAACACTGCTTACACATAATTTATACCAAGTCAGAATGAATCACTTTAATAAACTATTCTCATAATATAACTTTAAATACATAAAGCATTCGACCGATATGCACAAATTCAAAGCAGTGTTTAATGCAAACTGTATTGATTCTTTTTTAGTAGACACCGGACATCCTGGAGAGACAGTGGGCAGGAAGAAACACACAAGACCCACGTTCAGCGGGCACCAGATCTTCGCCTTGGAAAAAACCTTTGAGCAGACCAAGTACCTGGCAGGACCAGAGAGAGCGAGGCTGGCGTACTCACTGGGCATGACCGAGTCACAGGTTAAGGTAAGTACAGCGCAGATTTCTTACTCATTAAGTACACTGATACATCAGAAAAATGGTCCTGCCCTTGTCGCTATTTTTATACTTCTTAAGCATTTAAAAAGGGAAGATCCTTATTAAAATTTAGATTGTAAATGTATTTATATAGCACATTTAAAAGCCAAAGTGCTAAACAATAATCTACAAATATACACTAAACACAAGCAACACAACAAAATTAAATAAATTCATGAAAAAATCACAAACAAAACATATGGAAAAAATAGACAGACAGAGCCACATCATTTCATGTACTTCAAAATGATAAGTAAATGTGATAAAAATGGGTTTTAAAGCTAGATTCAGATGGTGAAGAGTGAATTTCTACCAGAAGTTTCTGCAATTGCTAAAGCCCAGTTACCCTTAGACTTAAACTAAGCACATGAATTCATGAATTCCATCTGTGGCAACAACTGTGTACTATATACAGGGGTTTGACAATGAAACTGAAACACCTGTCATTTTAGTGTGGGAGGTTTCATGGCTAAATTGGACCAGC
>JAUZSU010191713.1:0-12054 GCA_034780255.1 Parotocinclus maculicauda | reverse complement strand
GAGAAGCACTTACCCAAGAAAAGACAAGAACAGTTATGATCTATCTCGCAATGACAAAAATGAAAATATAAAATATAAAAAAAAAACGTTTCCTGCCGTCAAAATAATATCCCCATGTTGATAGACGGCGTTAAAAAACCACACAAACAAACACACTTTTGTGGGCAGGCTTTGGGTACGAGTCATTCCCGACTCATTTTCTCAAAGCAGCTTTACAATATTATATTATCTTAAAAGGCCAACCCCAAATTGAGCAAACCTAGGGCGACAGTGGCAAGGAAAAACTCCCTAACTGTTGTAAAGAAGAAACCTTGGAAGGACCAAGCTTAAAAAACGGACCTGTTTTTCTTGCAAACTTAGATGTTAATTACAATAAATAAGTTTGTATTAATAGTAAAACACGTATATTATAACAAATAAATGAAAGAATGTAAAAAAAAATATGATTCTCTGCAAATATTTAGTCATTTTAGGATCTTGAATCCTCAGCCAGTGATGGTACACTGTAAACTGAAGGACTGGGAGAGTTGGGACTGGTTTCTGTTAATGAAAACCAGTGGAGTGATGCTGAAATGGAGGAACATCTTAGTGGGTGGTGCTGGAACTGGTACCGGAATGTCAGCTCTGAGAAGAAAAGGAGATCTTGGATTTTGAGCTTACAGCATTTGTCAGGCAGACGTGGGCAGAAGCAAGAAGGTCCTTTCTGTGTGGAGTCTGCATGTCCTCTGCATGGGTTTACTCCCAGTACTCAGGTTTCCTCCCCCAGTACAAAGACGTGTGTTAGGTTAATTAATTACTCGAAAATTGCCATTGACTGAAGTGTATATACCAAGAGTCAAAAGTCACAGGACACGTCTCGTGTTTTTCTTTTTCTCTCAAAACTGTTATTGAGGTTTGTTGGTCGGTAGGATCTTCAGATGATCACTACGTTTCTTGTCGTCCACAGTCCAGGTTTCTCTAAATGTGGTTATGAGGGGTAACAGTGCTGTGTGAAATTAGTGATCTTTCTGGGTGTCGGTTGCTGACGCCTGTTGCTATGATACGGCAGCTTCAGTTACCTGTGATGAACAACTTTTTGTGTAGATAACTTTTGAACCAGAATTCTTTTATGTCTGAAGTTCCACTGTATTTCCATTGATGTCATTAGTAAGCAGCAATAGAATGTCCTATTTATTTTCAAATGTATTACTAATTAAAGTTTTGTTATTGATTTAAAATTATATTATATACTTAATTTTACTATTACAACAACTTAACTTTTTCAATTAACATCTAGGCCACCCATGGAGGTCTGGTCCTCCCAAGGTTTCTTCCTTCTACATTCAGTTTTACCTTTCCACTGTTGCTTAGGTTTGCTCGATTTAGGATTGGCCTTTTAAAATAATGAAAGATTGTAAAGTTGCTTTGAGACAATTCTATATTGTAAAAAGCGCTATAGAAATAAATTAGACTTTAAGAAGAGTAAGCTAATAGAGTGTAAGACTTCGTAAGCAACGCGCTGTAAAGTATAACGTATAAAGTATAACGTCTATTTATGTCTAATTATCGTTATCAAATCCCCCCAAAATATTGAGAATATCTCAAATATTCACCCTGATCCTTGGGGACTGATGGACCGATTTAGTGCAGCTCTGATTCTTGTCATTGACAAATAGGCAATTCAGTTAGTTCTCAGACTGTGGGTGGAGTTACTCATATGAGGGGCGGGTTTATTCTAATGAGCTTATTTGTGACGTATTTACATTTACATTTCCTACATTTAGCAGACGCCCTTATCCAGAGCAACTTACAACTGATATAGTCTTACAGTCCAAGCAATTGTGGGTTAAGGGTCTTGCTCAAGGACCCAACTGTGGTAGCTTGGCAGAGACGGGATTCGAACCCTGGACCTTAACCGCTAGGCTACCACAGTCCGGTATCAGATTGAATAAAGTGTGATATGGCAGCTTGGTGGAGCTTGAATTAAAACTCGGGCTTGAATCTTTGCCCATCTTCCTCTTTGTTTCCCTTCTGCAGGTAAAGAGGAGCACGACAAAGAGGGTCGCGTGATCACCGCCGAGTTCCCGGCCTTCTTCCTGGTCACGGCGTACGTGCCCAACGCGGGCCGCGGCCTGGTTCGCCTCAGCTACCGCCAGACGTGGGACGTCGACTTCCGCGCCTACTTGAGCGACCTGGACAAGCGCAAGCCTCTGGTGCTGTGCGGCGACCTCAACGTGGCCCACTACGAAATCGACCTGAAGAACCCCAAAGGCAACCGCAAGAACGCTGGCTTCACCATGGAAGAGCGGGAGGGCTTCAGCCAGCTCCTCACCGCCGGCTTCACCGACAGCTTCCGCGAGCTCTACCCGGATCAGGCCTACGCTTACACCTTCTGGACGTACATGATGAACGCGCGGTCCAAGAACGTGGGCTGGCGTCTGGACTACTTCGTGCTGTCGGCCGCTCTGCTCCCGGGCTTGTGCGACAGCAAGATCCGTAACACGGCCATGGGAAGCGACCACTGCCCCATTACTCTACATCTGGCCATATAGAGATGAGAGCTTGGCCCAGGCTCCTATTCTGAGTGTTTTTTAGGCAGGTTCAGATGATCTGTAGGTCCAGATCAACTGTTGGTCTTCTCTTTTCAGAGCTATTTTACATGGAATCAGTTAGGAGAACGTTAGGAGTGTGAGGAAGCTAGTTATGTCTGATTTAGTTAGTAGTTTTTGTTTAGTTCTCTTTTTTTTTTTTTTTAAATTCAGAAGTCTCCCAACATCTTTATTGGTGAATGAAAGCTCGTTTTTTTTTTTTCCCTTAAACTGCTCGCATTTTCGCTTTTCTTTTCCAATATTTGGGGGACCCTGTTCCATCAGGCTTTTGTCAGTTTTATCCACTAACCTGGTGCAATTCTAAATAATCCCACACGATTTGGTGGCCCAGATTTAAAGTTCTGCTCACCTTCACCCGGGTCTTTTCACCCTACCAAATTTGGATACTGCCCCCTTTCTCCCAATTTATACATGTACATTTTCAGCATTTAGCAGACACCCTTATCCAGAGTGACTTACAACTTAGTATATAGTTTTACAGTTTAAGCATTGGGGGTTAAGGGCCTTGCTTGGGGACCCAACTGTGGCAGCTTTGGCAGAGGTGGGATTTGAACCCTGGACCATCAGGTTCATTCAGGTCCAGAGTCCAGTACCATAGTATACAACCCTCTGCTATCATGTGGAGACTTTGCTTAGTTAATCAAAACGCACAAACCTGAACAACTAATGCTTTGTCTGCGCAGCTTCTGTAAACACAAACATTTAAAATTGGACCCTGCAAATATTTACTATTTGTTTAAAACCACTGTTTCCTGATCTTAGCCAGGACTTTGTTTCTTCTGCAGCTCTTCAGATAAAACGCCAGACTGCAGTAAGAGCTGAAGAAGTTTGGGTTAACAGATGATCTGTGTTGAATGTCTGCATTATTACTGTATTAAAGATAACAAGGAAAACACTTTACAGCTGTACGGTTTGGATGACGTTGTTTCATTCAGCGATTCAATTCATTTCATTCAGATTTGTATTAAGCTAGAATTGTTTGGAGCTGCTTCTCATTTATAACAGGGTGCTAAAGCTGTCGTCTTTACTGTGCTTCACGGTTTTGTGGTTTGTTGTTCACGGATAAAATGGAAATGCTCAACGAGTTGTTTCTACAATTGTTACTGTAAACATTAAAGTTTAGTTTTGAACTGTCCAAGCATGTCTAATTATTTCCTATTAACAATTTGGATCAGTTGCATCCTTGAAAATTGACATTACTTTTAATTATGGTTTGAATGACTAAAAACTAGGGGTGTGTCATTTTGTATCATACGTGAAAATATAATTTTTTTAGACGATATAAAACAGCCATATCGTGATATTCTGACATATTTAGGTAATGATGTAACAGATTTACAGAGTATGGAGAACTTCCATTACGTGACTCGTAGGTAGAGTAACAGATATGGCAGAAAGTGGGTTATGTGGAGGTGAAGTTTGTCCCAAAAAGGAGCAAGGTGGTTTTTCGGATACAAAATACAGATTTACGACAAACTACAGTGATACATAAAGCTACGCAAAAGATCTGCAGCAACAAATCTAATCTATTTAACCACCTCGAATAGGAGCACGTAACTGAGTACGAGAAAAGTAAAAAATGCCACGAGGTCAGGTATTTTAAAGTATAAAATATATTTTGTTGTATATAATATTGTATATTGCCAAATATATCGTTATCGCAAAAGTACCCCAATATTGTGATATTATTTTAGGGCCAAATCGCCAACCCCTACTGAAAACTATACTTTAAAAATGAAATATCTACGAATTAAATATCGCCTAATTTGTGAGCTTATATATATATATATAGTTTTTTTTTTTTTCCTGTGTCACTAGAAACACTTTTACAGACTTTTAATCCATAATTCAGTTCAGTGGTGTAAAGTTTTCTCTAGATTTTTTTAAAGAAACATGTATAAGGGTTTGTTGATGAAAAGAAAGCGTTATAGGTTTAGGCTGTGTTTCATTAGGTCCAGTCCTTTAGGTAGTCTCCCTACATAGTGTGTTACTTCTGAGCCCGAGGTCAAAGTCAAATTTATTTCTATAGCACTCTTTACAATAAAGCATTGTCTCAAAACAACTTTACAATATTATATTATCTTGAAAGGCCAATCCCAAATTGAGCAAGGAAAAACTCTTAGAATGTAGAAAGGAAGAAACCTTGGGAGGACCAAGACTCCAAAAAGGACCTCCATGGGTGGCCTGGATGTTAATAGAAATAATTAAGTTTGTATTAACAGTAAAAATTAAGTAAATAATAACAGTTAAATAATGTAATAGATTTAAGATAACGAGTCCTCAGTGGTAAGTTATTAGAGGCACATCATCTCCTGATAACTGAATAATGGAGGGAGTTACTGCACTCTGGTGGAACCTGGGCATGGTGGTACTGGTTTCTGTTAATGAAGACCAGTAGAGTTTATACATGAACTTAAGATCCAAAGCTTGAGGTGTTTCTTACAGAAATAAAAAGTACATAAAGTAAATGAGCTGGATTAAGTAATCCTGAATTTTCTAGTCCAGCATAACACTGTTACTCCACAGTTTAACAATGCTCCGACGCTGCGGTTTGAGGGTCTCTTAAAGAGACAGTACATACATTACTGGCACGTGGGTGGCGTCACATGGGCACGCCGACAAAAAACGGGCGGACGAACCATAACTGGGAAAAAATTCTGCCAAGAAAAGTCGACGATAATTGAAATGTACAATAACTAGTGCAAATGTTAACCGAGGTCCCACCGTACCAGCTTTCTGTCATTCAGACATGAATTGGATATAGAATATGTAAGACTTTTTATTTTCTATTATATTTCTTAAGATTCTAGGCTGTTAAAGCAAACGGACGTCGATGAAACAGACATTAAACGGCTCATACCTGTAGCATCACTAGTTCACCAGAACATGGTCGTACCTCGACTGGAGCAGTAATAAACCTGGGACCTGGGAGACTCCACAAGGGTATTCCTCCTCAACACTTAGCAAGGAAATCAGAAAATCTTGGAAATGCTCAAATAATTCTGAGCCTGGAATTGATCAATTTGGATGACAGAGAATACATTTTATTTTTTAAACAACACACATGGCAGCATACAATCAGATCATCAAACATTCATCAATCAGAATATCCTCCAGTATGACCCAGTGTAAACCCCCTCAAACCGTGTTCTCTACCTCCAAATTCATTCTAAATATGAAAATAAATCTCTATCTAATATAGTTATTTATTATTATTAATTAGATAGTCATACAGAGTTGAAAGCAGAAGTTTGTATGCCTTTTAAAATGAACAGAGTTTGTTTATGGGTTTCTATACAAGCATGACTGGTCGTGTCTGAGTGGCCCTGTAAAGACTGTAAACAAGTGGCTTCCAGTCTAAAGTCTGTCAAAGTACAGGTCAACTCTCAGCCAGTCGTTTCCATATATTTGAACAATTATTCAAGATATGCTCCCTTTAAAACAGATCTGAAGGACAATAGAGCATATATGCATATATCCATTTAATAAAGGCAAACTTTACATCACTGTGGTGGTCTAGCATTGGACTCTGGACAAAATTGTCTTGGGTTCAAATCCCACATCTCTGCCAATCTGCCACTGTTGGGTCCCTGAGCAAGAAACTTAACCCACAATTGCAGTTATCCAATTACTCAAGTGGCCATTTTAACAGCATATTCCCTTTTCCCAGGTCTGATAAAGGTCTTGAAATCAGAGTGTGAAATCTGATACAATGTGTGTAACTTGGTATGGTTACCAGGGCGGCTTATTTTACGAGAGTTGGATCCCAATCTATCTCTGGCTTATTTTCTTGTGAGATCTGGCAACCCTGGAATTAAACGCAGCATGGAACTAAATCCAGAGAAAATGCCCGAGTCGTGCAATAATGCAGTCGTGGTTTCAGAAAGCTGGTGTTCAGACTTCAAATCTGTTCAAAGCTGGAATCAAATTTCACAATATGGAGTAATATAAATACGATGAATCTGTTCCTGACCCCAAATTATTGTTTTTATGCTTTATTATCTAATTCATGATAATGCAAAGACATGTAATATAATATAACAAGCAATAAAGATGAAATAAGTTTCAGCATGGTGCCAAGACTGAGGGCGTCTGAAATCGCACCCATGGAATGATCTTATAAAAATATATATATATATATATATATGTATAACCTAATATTATAATACATAATATAATACTTCTTTTCGAGTTTTATGGTGATTGGCTTACTGTATTGGTTTATCACCACCACTGACTGGACTGGATGACATGCATCGTCTCTGGAAGATCACACCACTGAGTGTTTGATTTGGGTGAAGATGGATGTCGGGATTGTGTTCAAAAGTAGGAGTGTTAGAGTGAAGAGATGTTTAAATTCGGAAAGTTCCAAGTCAATGCCAGTTTTGGAGTAATCAATTAACCTAACACACATGTCTGTGGACTGTTGGAGGAAACCGGAGTACCTGGAGTAAACCCACACAGACAAGGGGAGGACATACAGACTCCACACAGAAAGGACCCAGGCCGCTCCACCCTGGGATTGAACCCGGGACCTTCTTACTATTAAGTGTATATAAACGCACTCAGGTTTAAGTCGTTCTGGATAAGGGCATCTGCAAAATGACGTACCATGAGCCGAGTGGTTAAGGGGTCGGGATCTACCCAGGCGTCCAGCAGGGGAAGCCTGGCAGGGGCGGGATTTAAACTCACAAGTTTCATTGCTATGTCGACTGATTTGTTTTGATTGGTAGAGATTGAGATCTTGATGGATTAAGCTTGTTGGTTTCAGCTAACATTTTTTGCTGTCAGATTTGCTTCCCCAATTGAACGTGGACCGGATAATTGTCTTTGGAATTCTTTCCTTGGCCTCATTTCACCCAAAAACGCTGGTGGATGCAAACTTCTGCCCACAACCACGTTTACTCTCCATCTCCCAAGTGAATCGATACTTATCATGTGTCGCTAATTTCTTCCTAGATACGACTCCTACGCTGATAGCTGCATCAGTACCACTACAGAGCAACACATTATCAGTACGGTCAATGCTACACGTGTGCTCTGTATACTGGACGCCACCTATTTGGGACCTCCATCACGGAGCCTCGCTCTTTCAGGCTGGGGTCAGGTTCGGGAAACCCTTTCCGAACATTTTGGTTCGATCCAATCAGGCAAGCAGACTGTTCAGAGATCATTATTGTTTTCGTTCTTTTTGCGGCTTTTCGCCGGTTCGCCGCTCCTGCCTTCGGTTTGCTCGGCCAGGTGCGTCTGCTCGTGCTTTCTCAGCGGGCGGAGAAACTTGAAGCTCTTTCCGCACTGTCCGCACCTCCACGGCCGCTCGCCCGTGTGGTTCAGCATGTGGTTCTTGAGGTGCGAGGAGTGCTTGTAGGTCTTGCCGCACTCGGTGCAAGTGTAGGGCCGCTCCCCCGAGTGGACGCGCTCGTGCCTTTTCATGTTGCCGATCTGCGAGAAGCTCTTGCCGCAGACCTTGCAGGAGAAGGGCCGCTCGCCCGTGTGGATGCGCAGGTGGCAGCGCAGCATCTCGGGCCCGGCGAAGGTCTTGTGGCAGACGTCGCAGGGGACGCGCACGCGCGGCTTCTCGTGGTTGCGCTGGTGCTTCTTCAGGTCGAACATGTAGACGAAGGACTTGCCGCAGATGGAGCACAGGTACTGGCGCTCGCCCACGTGGTAGCCCTTGTGTCTCCTGAGCAGGCTGGCGTAGATGAAGCTCTTGCCGCAGACGCTGCACGCGTACGAGCGCGCCATCGAGTGGTAGCGGATGTGGACGGCCAGCTTGAACGCGGTGGGGAAGCACTTGTCGCAGTGAGGGCACTGGTGCAGCTTCTCCGACGTGTGGCACTCGCGGTGGATCTTCAGGTACGAGCCCTGGGCGAAGCTCTTGCCGCAGATGGTGCACTTGTAGGGCTTCTCGCCCGTGTGCACGCGGACGTGCTTGATCAGGTCGGCCTTCTTGCGGAACAACTTGGCGCACTGGGTGCAGCGGAACGGCCTGGCCAGCGAGTGGGTTTTCAGGTGGCTCGACAGGAAGCTGAAGCAGCGGAAGCTCTTGCCACAATCCGAGCACTGGAACGGCCGCTCTCCCGTGTGAGTGCGCACGTGGCTCTTCAGCTGACATTCGTACCGGAACTCTTTCTTACACAAGCGGCACGCGTGCTTCTTTTCGGCCAGGTCCTCGGCTTTGGCCACGCCCAGCGCCAACGCCTTTCTGCTGGGCCCTAGGTGAGGCGGGGGGCTTTTCCTGTTAATGATGGACTTAATCGAAGGGGGTCTTTCAATCACGGGTACGTACAGCGTCTCTTCGGCCACGACCTCTACAGGACTGGAGGAGGGTAAGACCGAGAGAGGAATGACTTTGCCTGCCATTTCCGACAGCCATTCCTCCATGCTCATTTCTCGGACCTCACGAGTCTCGCCTACTTCAGGCTGCTCAACAAACTGCAGCTGCGTCGCCTCATCTGTCCCATTGTCCATTTCGGATACTATGACAGTAGACCCGTCGGCAGTTAAGTAGATTTGCTGGACTTCACACATCCCTGGACTGTCCTCTTGATAAACTTCTTCCTCCTGCAGTCCAGTCTCGATCACAGCCGTGCCATTCGGTCCCAGGTCGTCTAATTGCTCCGTTTCCTCCGTGTCACTGTGAGCCGGGCTCATTATGGTGGCCGCGGCACGGTCCGACTCGGACTGGTACTCGTTGACTGCTTGCGCGATAATGATCGTTTCCTGTTCTGCCGATGTAAGAGGAGAGATTTTTCCTTGCGTGACCGAACTGGTAGGCGAGACCATCTCTTGCTCAGTGGTAGCGGGCGCCAGGAACGGCTTTGCTTCTGCCAAGAGGAGAAAACAAACTATTTGAGTTGACGTTATCAGAATAATAAGAGATGCACAGAAATTTCGGTGCAAACGCTTCGGGTCTTAGATAGAAATCGAATCTTCGACTGATTCAACGTTAACGCCAGCAGCAGTGTTCATTTAGTTGACAAAAAAACAAAAAGCTCAAGAGAACTAACTAAAAAAATAGGGACGTCCCGAATGTATGGCAACCAAAATTATTAGGCCACAAATGGCAAAACAAAAGATTTTTTGTTTTGTGAAAAGACAATAATGTTTGGTGACGTGACCAAATCGCAGCAAGATTTGAGCAAAACGCCCTTTATAAATGCAGCAAACATGTCGGCTGTGTGGAAGCAGGGCTCTACAATGTACGTCTTTTGTTCATACAGTGGAACCTCAGTTGGCGAACAATTCGGATAACGACCAAAAATTTTGCAAAACAATTCCCCCGGATGGCGAACAAAATATCGGATAGTGAACAGCTACACGGGACTAGCATCAGACCAAGCAGGCTCGAGACACAGTTACGATCGGATGTTCGTTATCTTTATGCATCCTTCTTATTTAGTGATTTTTGTGCTTTATTTTAATAATATAACTCTCAATTATGTTCTCATGGAGGATTCCCCATCCAAGCAGTAATTCCACCCCTTCCACCCCACACCTCCATTCCCCTAACGCCATCACATCGCTGTCAAAACGGTAAGTTTCCTTATGTTTACTAAATATTTTTTTATGTTTAAATGCTTTCTTTAATGTTTTTAAGTTTATTTAACTCCATTTGTGCTGTATTATAACTGTTCTCATTAAAAATACATACCTATATAGCCTGTAACTTTCATATATTAGCGAGTCGGATAGCGATCAACTTTTCGGAACGGATTGTAGTCGTTAATTGAGGTTCCACTATATTTGCTAAATGACAAAATCCCCCTTCTTTTTAAACAAAAAATGTGTGCCATGCCTCCATCCCAGTCTGTCTCAAAACCTAGCGAGTGCTCTTACTGCCTACTTATGTAGGGCTCTCTCTATGAGAGCTTTATAACCGACACTGTAACCCTAACACTGGTTAATGAGACGGTGTATCTGGTTACTGATTACATCATGCTGCCTGCATGAATGCTACTAAAGTTTCATACATCTGGATTGTAATCTACAGAGCCCCTCAAGTGTCATGGTGGAATCGCTCCCTTCACCTAATGGTCCGCTCCCTACACCTGACGGGCCGCTCCCTACACCTGACGGGCCGCTCCCTACACCTGACGGGCCGCTCCCTACACCTGACGGGCCGCTCCCTTCACCTGACGGGCCGCTCCCTTCGCTTAATAATCCGCTCCCTTTGCTTAATAATTGAGTAGTTAGTGATACATTAATGAGGGTGAACAGAAGCATGTTAAACTGGACACTGGCACACTGACAGTGATGGAGCATGGACAGGATCAGATTATCCAGCAGTTCCTGTGGGATTCTCTTCATATTCATTTAGAAATTTCCCCTCATTTTTAACAGCAGTGTAGTAAGTACAGTTTTTAGGTAATTTTTTTTTTTTTTACTTACCACTTGTTTTTGAATGCTTCTTAGCTTTAAAGTGCTGCAGAACATCCTTTAACTCAGCTGGATCAGAGAGAGGCTGCACGATGTCATCCAAGGCAGACAGGGCACCACACAGCCATGTTACTGTCTGAACAAATAAAAGAGTTACATGACGTTAGAAGGTCGATGAGACTTTTTTATTTTCAGCAAATTGTGAGCAGGTGCAGAATCATTTGTCTGTGACTCGAAGTGTCTAATGTTTTAATACACAATGCACAAGAACAACTACAAGAAATTTGCAAAGCTACAGAAAAAAAAAACTATTGTTGTTTTTCTTTCCCCATTCTTGGCTCCGGGAACTTTCTGTCTCACACCCAATATCTGCATATTAACCTCTCTACAGCGTTCACCATCATGTATCCCCTTCCTAAAGTGGACACAAGGGTTGTGTATTGGAACCGGTTCCAAAAGCCAGGTACCCGTTAAATGACTGGGATTCTTATTTTACTTTTCAGTTCATACGAACTCGTTTTATGCGTCAATTCCATGCCCATAATTAGTGCAAAAAAAAGATGTCTGTATTAAGCAGACGCTACACATCGTGTAGTCACGGTGACGCATGTTTGTTTTCATCCACCCCATTAGAGCTTTAGCTGAAGACGGACGGTGAAAAAGTGCTCCAGTTTAAGAGAAAGGCAAAAAGGCTAAATGTAATACGTGTGGAAAGCTGATCTGTTATAAAGGTTACAGCTCCAACATGGCAAACTATCTGAAGCTCCTGCATGATATCAGGTTTCAGCAGTGTACCGGGTTGGACCGACTTCAGTCTCCTAACCCAAGTGCTGCTTTAAAGAGAGGGAAAGTCTAAAAAGATGAATGAAGCTTAACATGGTCTCAGTTACTACAGTCAAAGTCAAATAGATTTTTATTGTGCTTTTAAAACAAAGCACTGTCTCATAGCAGCTTTACAATATTATATTATCTTAAAAGGCCAATCCCAAATTGAGCAAACCTAGGGTGATAGTGGAAAGGGAAAAACTCCCTGAATATAGAAGGAAGAAACCTTGGGAGGACCAAGACTCAAAAAGGGACCCGACCT
>JAUZSU010191702.1:0-12054 GCA_034780255.1 Parotocinclus maculicauda | reverse complement strand
TGTGATTTCTTAGTTTTTTATTTTTAATAAATTTTCAGAACTCTCAAAAAAACTTTTTTCACATGGTCATAATGGGGAATTTTGTGTAGAATTTTGACGAAAGAGATTAATTTAATACAATTTGGAATAAGGCTGTACCGTAACAAAATGTGAAAAAAGGGAAGCGCTGTGAATACTTTCCGGATGCACTGTAGTTGCAATAAACAATACAAGTTTATCCGTTTGATAAACAAGTTTATCCGTTTGATCATTATACATCTTGTTTTTGTAGTGTATTAAATTGAATATAGGCTTGAGAAAGATTTGCAAAACATCATATTCTGATTTAATTTATTTTTTACACAATGCCCCGATTTCATTGGAATTGGGGTTATATGTGACCTCACTACAAAATTGCTTGTAAAGAATGTTAAAGGTCCACGATAGGGTGTTGAGATGGAGTATCTTTCTTTAAGCCATTACTTAACAAATGTTGCATTTACATAGATGAAGACCTATTGCGGAGGGTGCACCTTGAGTAAATCAGCTGACAGCCTCTTGTATTGCTACTATGACTATTTCTGAATAGAGTGATTTTCTCAGACACAGTGGTGTCACTATTATGAGAGACCTATCCTCACCCAGTAGAGAAATCAAGTCTACTGGGAACATATAGTATAGGACCAAAGACACATCTGAGTTTTCACAACTAACCCAGGGAATGCAGTGTTATCCATCAGAAAGAAACACAATCAGTGGGTAGTGTAAATGTTCACTTTTGACATCATTTGTTTCATTACATCTGGGTGAAGTCTCTACTTTCTTTCTGGGTGAACTTCCCTTGAGAGAAATTTCATCCCCAGACCGAGGAGGTTCAGCACAATACCAGTAAATAATACAAAGTCTGAATTGTTAGGCGTGACCTTTATATATTTTATGAATGTACAAGAATACGGGAGATGAGCATTACCAGTTATCTGTAAGTTGTGCCGAAAGGTAATGGGTGTGATATTGGGTGATTGCACCAATTGCTTGAGCACTGAATCTGAATGATCCTAGATGCTTGTTAAAAGACCTAAAAACACAGAACCAATTTCTTTAGAGGATGACAAATTAACAGCCTGTGGAACAATTCTTAATGCAGGTTGCCACATATTTTCAGCTGGGGCATCTCAGGACGCTCGAAGAAAAGTGGTCCTGCTACCGAGGTTTGATAAAATGACTTTTTCAATGAATGTTACACTTTTAGTTGACTGTCTGAACTGGAAACAGATTACATGGGTTTGTTTAAAGCAAGTACCATTATCAGACAAAATAAGGGTAGATATGCATGTCTCTATATCCACTGTATGTACTTTTCTACATTTTTCTACATCTTACATTTTTTTTATATCTCTGCATGTCATACTAAATAGTGTAGTGCAGTTACCTACATCTCTCCCAACATATGCTCGCAGGCAAAAAAACAAACAAACCAAAAAACTCACATCAAAGAGATGTTGGGATCAATTGATACTTTGTATGTGTCATTGTAATTATGATATGTGTACAGTACGTGAATACAATATATGAGTAAAAGGATGGGTTTATTAGGGGAAACAGATGTTGCAGTTGGGCATGTAGATCCCCATCCATCACATGAGCAGTTACCCAGCAAACACACAATGTCAAAAGGACATTTAAATCAGGTTTGTATCACGTCCGTCAGTCCAGAACATGTGGTGGGCGTACAAAATAGGTTCACTGTCTGAATGTCTGAAGAAATAAAAAAAACCTTATATTCTAAAGTGGCAATTAACATTATTATAAAATTTAAAATATACATAAGAAAAAAATATAATGAGAACATTTTTCACTAATTAATTTCTGGTTGTATGTGGCCATGCAGCTCCTTATGTTTCTCATATAGTTCCAGACTTTTCATATTCAACTGATTATTGAGAAGGATTTTGCATGTTCTACCGATGTCCTAGTAGGTTTTCTCCCGTATTTCAAAGACATGAATTAGGTTAAAAGGTATATCAAAAGGGCTTCAGTGTGTGTGTGTGCGCAAATGTCCTACAATTGACAGAGGTCCTGTTTAGGGTTGTTCCTGCCTTGTGTCCTCTAACCAACACTTATAACGATTTAAATCTGTCACCCTTGTATTCCCAGCTCAACACAAGTATTTCTCGTGCACAAAGAAGATGTGCTTAATCCATGTCTTTTAATTGCTGACTACTAAAAATACAAAATAATCATATGAACTATATTTCGAGACTAGTATTGTTTACCTACTGTATTATGAATGGTTCAACAGATTCCATATATCCTAATGCAAAAAGAGCTAGACCAGTGCGAATTAACAGTGCAAATACTGAATTTACACTAATACCCTAATATTATACAAACCAAACATGGATAACCAGTAATAAGTTAAAGTTTGCATTGACAAACTTACATACCGACAGAGAAATCAAGAGGCTTGAATTGTAATTAATGGATGAATCACAGAAGACCACTTAAGGCTTATTTTTCTGTTGTTTGTCTAAAACCATGAATGCAAAGACGATGACGTTATCATCCGTATAATGGGCTCAAACTTACTCCATTAACCACAATGACAGTCAGGCCACAGGAAACAAATTAAACACAGCTACATTAATTGATGCCAAAATGTCAAATTAATCGAATGTGTTGATTTTGCTAACACTAACATATTTAATAAAACAAGTCACAATTCTAATGTATATACTGCTCACAAAATTAGGGCATACCCCAAAATTACATATTCCATAATGAAATATGTCCTATTTTTTGTGAACAGTGTATTTTTGATAGATATAACTGTTACTGTAATTATGTTATTTATAGAACACTTATTGTAAGAGCACAAATAAGTGAACAATTGTTGTAAATTGTATATGTAAATTATATTTTGTAAATTGTATTATATATGTAAATCCCCTAAATTGATTCTAATTACAGTATATAACTTTATTTAGTATTCTTCCCCAAAATATGTGTCCATTTTTAGGCCTTTCAGCATTAACTTGTCGCAACTAGCCAACATCAATATTCTTGTCTTGCCTTGACTGGAAAACAGACCCTCTTTTATTCATGTCCCAAAAATAGATAAACCTGAGGAAAAAAGATTAAAGAGAGGTTCCCGGAAAGGACAGGAAACCAAAGCCCAGAGTCAGCATTACTTGTCTCCAGGCAATCATCAAATTCAATTTACAGACCGTCAGGTCTCACATATGTGCATCCCAACACCAGGTTAGTGTCCACGTCTGTCCTTGGGTCTGATGGCTGTGTGTTTTCAATAGACATAAGCATTTTTTAATAAATTGGCCAATATGTGTACATGCAATGTATGTAAAGTACTGTGCAAAAGTGATTTGTTTGTAGATCTTTTGTATTTGCAATCGTTTAATGGAGTGGTCTGTGACTCTTCTGGTAGAGTCTGTCGGATAAAAAAGTATAAGAAAGTTCAATTCAATTCAATTCAATTTTTAGCGCTTTTTACAATGGTGCATTGTCTCAAAGCAGCTTTACAATATTACATTATCTAAAAAAGGCCAATCCCAAATTGAGCAAGCCTAGGGCGACAGTGGCAAGGAAAAACTTCCTGAAAGTGGTAGGAAGAAACCTCGGAAGGACCAAGATTCAACAGGGGACCTGACCTCCATGGGTGGCCTAGATGTTAATTGAATAAATACTTAAAAGTTTATTTGAATTATAGCAAAATTAGGTTAATAATTTAAATCAATAAGAAATTAATAATAAAATTTAAATGAGTAATAAAATAAATAAACTAAATTATAAAACAACTAGATTATAAAATGAGTTTTCAGTGGGTGGTCCTTGGAGGCACATCGTCTCCTAACGTCCAACCGATGAGGGAGTTACTGCACTCTGGTGGCACTGGTTTCTGTTGATGGAGACCAGCAGAGCTACGCAGAGCCAGAAGAACCTTCAAGTGCGTGGTTCCGGAACATCAGGTCTGAGAGAAAATAAAAAATGAAGTTACTGGTGGGTTAAGGAGCACAGAGTCTATAATCCATTACTGATACCTAGTCTATGTGAACTCTGTCATCCAGGGTGTGGTTGTCTTGAGTGTTTGAGTTGAAGGCTACCAGGGTTCTTCTTTGTTCCTGAATATGTTTTACCTCTTATCCAAAATACTTCTTCAGTTCTTTTGGTGGTCCTGCATGACCCTGGTAATCTTAACGGCTCATGTGGTAACAGGGTGAGACAATGACTTTCAGGACCGCCTCCAAGATGACAACCCCACTAGAGATGAAATACCTAAGGCTCCCTATTAGCTTCTAGAAGCCTTTCGATTGAGAGGTGAAGCGTTTTCTAGAACCAAGAAGATGTGCAGTTGGTTCCAACTCAGACACTCAAGTATAAGAAACGTACTTGTTTCTCCAATTGATTTCACGTAGAGCCATAAAAATAAACAGTATGCCTTCCAGATAATCTGGGTCTATTTGTCTGGTTTGACAGGTAATGATTCATTTTTTACATTCACTTGGCTGAATATTTCTTTTCATTCCATTCATTTGTGCTTCTCGCCAACTATTTCCTTATTAGGTGTGCAGCCAGCTGAAGGCCAATGATGAAACTAGCTAAAAGAAGTGCAAAGGGCTTGCGAATCTCAAAAGAGAAGCAGTTGAGGAATTCGTTTAATTGTGTTTCCTAGACTTGTTAATTCACGCACAATTTTCAGTGAGCTTATTGCTGATATCATGAAAATGAGGCACAAAGCTGCACCTCTAGTAATCAATGCATTGATTTAATTCCATAGTGCCTCCGCATGCATTAGAGGATGGGCTTTGCATTTTTGTGCAGATTTGTATTGATACATGAGCATCTTCCAGTTATCTGTTAAAAGCTTTAGTCCAGGCAGACATGGCTAAATAGTTTATTCATCATTACAACCAAAAAATAGCTATAAAGCTCTGTTAAAGGGGTGTAAATGGTGGGGGGCTGCGGTAAATAAATCTTCTGCAAAGAATTGAACATCTCAGGATGCTTCTGGTTCAGATCCCATAACTTTATGCTTTCCAAATGTAAAAGGTGTTTTTTGGATAACAATAATGGCCACCAAAACCACCGTGTGTTGTTATACCATACAGTGTGGTCTCTTATTTGTAGCACTCCATGGTGGACTCCTGAATTTATTGAGGCCTCATATTTTTTACAGGTTTCAGCCAGATTGTGCAAGTGTCCTCTAGTCCAAACTGAAATGGCTTTACAACCAATAGGACCTTTTCCTTTATGTCTGTATCTGGTGGCTTCATTTTTTTCTAGATTCTCTTTGACAGACGGTAAGAGGCGATACTGAGATGATAAAGTGGATTTTATTATTGGTCAGAGCAGACTTATGGGTTGTCTTACCATGGTAGATCTATAGAAAAAAAACTTTTTCAACTGCTGTGGCAAATCCTTACATTTATGAAGTGTTTTTGTGTTCACAGAGCAACATCTTACCTTTTATAAACCCGTGGCTACTACCATAAAACTACAAGATTCTTAGATTCATTTTTTATTGAGTTAAAGTTGTTTTCTAACACTTTACAATCATCGTAGCATTGTAGAACGCTGTATGCAGACCCAGTACTGAGCATAAATACGTTGCCCACAAAAATGAGGGGATTCTTCAAAATGAATAATTCCATAATAATATATCCCTGATTTAAGTAAGCAGTGTAAAATGACAATTATATAATATATTAGTTGCTCCAAAATTATTGTCCAGCAGAGGGACTTGTGTTATTTGTGAAAGAGACAGACGGGTGGGACAAAACACTTCTCAAAGTGACCACAGCCACAGAATGTGAATGTAAATGTAGAATAAAGAGACTGAAAAAATAACAGGTCATTTATATAAGGTCATTTATATAAGGGTTATATAACTGCTAAAAAATGATGTGCCTAATCTAATGGTGGTCTAATCGTTCTGCACAGTACTGTGTATAATGTGTATAATTCTGTCATTACATTGTTATTACAAACGCATAAATATTCATGAATAAACTGTGAGGGAAGTCATGAAACTCAAATTATGTAAATCGCTAAAGCTGCAGTTTGACTAGTTCCAGCATAACACACTTAGATGTTCCTCCACCTTAGCATCACTCTACTGGTCTTCATCACCAGAACCCAGTCCCACCAGAGTGCAGGAACTCCCTCCATTATTTAGTCATTAAGAGACAAAGTGCCTTCAAGGACCTCCCACTGAGGACCCATTTTACGATCTATTTTGTTATAAAATCTATTTAATCATTTATTTTATTACTAATTTAAATATTATTATTGATTTAAATTATTTATTTAATTGTACTATTAGTTTAATATACTTTTAAGTATTTATAATTAACATCTAGGCCACTCATGGAGGACGGGTCCCTTTTTGAGTCTTGGTTCTCCCAAGGTTTCTTCCTTCTACTATCAGGGAGTTTTTCCTTTCCGCTGTCACCCTAGGCTTACTCAGTTTGGGATTGGCCTCTTAAGATAATATAAGATTATAAAGCTGCTTTGAAACAATGCTCCGTTATAAAAAGCGCTATAGAAATATATTTTAATTGAATTGAATTGAACAAACAGACATTATACAAACACAATAGGCAAATGTTGCTTGACACTTAGTTTCTTAATTCACTGCTATAACAGCCTTTGCTCCTCTGAGAATGTATTTCAGTAAAATGACAGAACCTTAGTGACCAATCATGATCAAATCTGCACCTCATAAAGCATCCAGTATATCCAGTTCCTTCACCTTCTGTTGTTCTCTCTAGTTCTCAGAACCACAAGGTTATTTAACTTGCTTAAGAACCAGGTTCAGGACAATGTTCATAAAAATGATGGTAATTTTAATAATAATTGAGAATAAATTACGTTTCAGTACAAGTTTATACTTGATTTGTCATATGATAGATATACCTTAAATTAGGGCGTTTGCACTTAAAAGAATAAGAATAAAAAGAAAAGAAAGGAAACATTGAAACTCTTGTATCCAGTGTGTTTGCTGATAAGGCCAGACTTTTTAAATTGCTTGTTCCTCGGATGAATCTACTGAGGAGGGAGGAAAAAAAAATAAAAAATCTTTATTTTTCAGCACTTTTCAATTTCAAATGTGGAAGGAGGAAGAAATAAAAAAATATATATTTAAAAATTAAATGTATTTAATCTACAATTAAATTAAAATGAATCTGGAAAAAAAATTAATGTACAAAACAATACCGTTGGCTCTCCACCGGAGGGCGGAAAAAGCTGAAATTTTTTACATTTTTTTTATTTTAATTTCAACCATTAGTTCTGCGGCGAATCCGCGAAATACCAAAAAAAAAACCTTTTTTTTGTATTCTTCAAATATGATCGTCGGCTGATCCACGAAACAAGCAATAAAAAAAGTCTGGCCTAAAAGATGTAATTTGAAGAAGACACTTTGTTCATCTTGTCAGTTTCTCGCTGCACACAAAACCCCATAATAAATCCCTCATTTGTACCAGGTGGTGAAATTTCGAAAGAATCTCATTGCATCTGTTGTGTAAAGGTAAAAAAACATGTCTAAATATTGTACATTTTCAGTCTCGGCCTTCACACTTAAACTCAGTGGCGTCTGATTAAATTTGTATTAAGAATCAATAAAACGCTGGCACATTATCCATCAACATTGGCCAACCCATCTTTTATGAACTTTATTTTAATAGGTCAGAGCAGAATGTTGAACTGACTTTTTGAAGCGTTGGGAATGTAATAGACTATAAAACCTCATACTGAGAGATTAGATTCTGCTATGTTTCCCATTCCAAACTTATCGAATGACGCTAAATACAAGTGGTGTCCGCAAACATTTGGTCATATCCTATATGAAAGACATGCACGTACATCATGCCCGTAGCCGGTGACTCACCCAGCGCTGGCACAAAATTGGCTTGTATTCGCCTGCACCGTCCTGATGACAAAAGAATCGATGCGCTCTCAATGTAGCAAGCCTGGCACGCACAGGTTTCATCTTGGACCGTCTCCCACAATTGGAATTAATGTGCCACTTTAATTAGACCGCACCCCCCCCCCCTTCACCCCCCTCCACCCCTCCACCCCAGTCCACCATCCCTCTCGACGAGCCGCTAACGGTCACGAGGTTTTTAAAAGGTGAGAATAAAGAATGGGTTGTTCGCATTCCTACTATCTTTTGTAAATAACTTTCTAAATCTATCTCATTATTCACGCCTCAATCGTCTTTTTCCCGCTTTGCATTATCTCTCAGCATAAATAAGTCTTTGTTCTCTAGCTCAGAGACTTTGTGGAAATAACACCTGTGAGGCATTCTGCTTCAACTGCTCACTAATAGTATTACTTGTATTACACTATTCTTTAAGGGATCCCATTTTTTATTTATAAGCTTCTTTTAATTTATTCATCTGCCATCTTTAGGATCGTCTGAATGCTAAAGCTAATATTAGGTTCTTCATTTGATGGCATTACGACCCAAACTGTTATTAGCCAATTGAATAAGCTCAGCATTAGATGAGCAGATTTGTCACCAGCGAAAACTGAGTGACTTACATTATACAATCTTACAATCCAAGCAATTGGGGTTTAAGAGCCTTGCTCAAGGGCCCAACTGTGGCAGCTTGGCAGAGGTGGGATTTGAAACCTGGACCTTCTGGTCCAGAGGCCAGTACCTTAACCGCTAGGATACCACACTCCCACAATAAAGAAACTACATCAGCCTTTGCCTAAACCCGGGATCGAACCAGGGACCTTTGGATCTTCAGTCTAACGCTTTCCCAACTGAGCTATTTCAGCTGCTGTGATCACCAAACTTGGATTACCTCAAGTTAGCTAACAGATTTTATTCTCTACATAAACTCCTATAGACCCACAAAACACCCCCGACACCAAGCTTAGAGGTTCAGAAATATTTTATATTCACTCTCAGCTCTTCTATGACCCTCTACACCTAGTCCACCAATGCGAAGAGTCGTCTACCCGTCCTTTTTTACTCGCCAGGTTGCTCTGGCTGGATGAAGCAATATTAAGTTAAATGATAAATCTTGTCCGTAGCCAATTGGGACACCCGTGAACTAATTTGGACACTTACGTTAAGAAAGGTTTGTAGTTCCAGCATTTTGCGGATATCATTATCCCGAGTGAATCTGGCCAAGTGGGGGAAGGCTAAGGCATTGGCTAAGGTTCCAGCTGTTGCAGGTTGGCAAAACCAGCATTTGTACCCTCAAACCTTCTGTTAGTAGTCCAGATTCTTAACCATTAAGCCTCAATAGTGTTTCATAAGAAACACTGTTTACAAAAATAAAGTTCTGAAGTTTGAGATATGAGATGCTTTACAGGTCCTCTATATGTCGTCCAAACAGGATGAGTTCTAAGTGGGAAATCAACCAAATCAGCCAAAACATTGAACCCCCACATACCATACCATTCACGTACCAGTTTTCAGATCGAAAAAGAGTCGCACTTAAGACGCCTAGAAAATGACTGGTGAACATTAAGAGTCAGTCCGTTATCCAGGCACTGTGTGTGTGAAAGTTATAGAAAAAAATACTTTCTTTGTGTGTAAATGTTGCCATTTTCCGTACATTTATTTAGGTGATTTGGGACGCAGCCCCTTGTCTCGTGACTTATCACATCTGCTTATCACGAGCGGGAAACCGAAGAGAAGCGTCAAATGTAAACAAATGAGGTTAGCATGGCTTCGGCTGGAGTACAGTATGTGGGGAATTTTAAATTCTTATATATAACCGAAGGGTGGCAACATGTAACATGTGCTCTATGTTTTAAAATGTTCAAGAGAGAGAAAAGAACAAAGAAATTGTCTTTTTTTTTGTAAAAAAAATGCATAGAATTTTAAAAAAGGCATTGGAGTAAAAAATACAGTTTTGTTTTACACAAAGTTCATCTGTTGTGTTATTTTTAACATGGGGAAATATATATATATATATATGATGTGTATTTTTAATCATACACTTAAATATGTTGTATTGACTTGAGACTTGACTTAGACTCGTGCCTTGACTTGGACTTGTATTTTGCGACTTATGAACATCTCTGGGTTGAGATGGTATGAATGAACAAAGCTCTAAAAAACAAGTATCGATCAATGTACAGAGTACAACCTCTTCTGTTGTTCTAAGAGACAGCATCATGCAACACCTGCCAAGAATGTGCTTCCTAAATTAAGTGCTTGACAGATTTCTTTCGATGTCATGGACTGAACGACAGAGTGTTAAGATATCTGTCACTCAGCGACCATGCACACTTGACTGCAGGAGTAATGGTGTCTCACTGATTAACTCTAATTGTCCAGTTGCTTCCCTGAAAGGCACATATTACCCTGAGACAGCTCGAAAGAACGAATCCTGCAGCTTCGAATCCAGTGTGTTTTGAGCAGATTTAAGCCAGTTGTAAAGCATTGCAGGTGCTGATGCAATGCTGGAGTCCACCCTTACCCACGTACGACACTATGGGATGTTAAGATGAGGTACGACCTATAGGGTCCCTCCAATAACTCATCGACTTCAAGCTGTTACTACCTGAGGCAGCACAGGACTAATTTTAGTGTAGGAATTTGTAATTGTAATGTCAGTCCCAGTGAAATCTATGTTCCCTTTGAGCTTACTGGTCCAGGGAACTCTGTGTGGCCCAGTAAAAAAAACACATGTCCCAGTAAAGGACACATTGGCTCTGCAACTGTCAATCCCAGTGTAAAAGGGGCTCCCTTTTACCTGTCAGTTCCAGTAAAGGAGACAGGACTTCAGACTGTCAGTCCCAGTGAAAGAGGCGTGGCCTCAAGTTGCCGACCCACTAAAGGAGTCATCGTCTAAGAGACTGGCCATCTCACTAAAATAGACATGACCTCCCAATATGGCAGGACTTCCAAGGCGTCATTCCAAGTATTCCCAGCAAACGAAATGGGATCTGTCAGTGAAGAAGGTTGACATGTGATGCATCTTGGTAAAAGAGGTGTGGTCTCCGTGAAGGAGGCATGGCCTGTTTGCTAGTATTTTTGCCATAGCTCATCTTGTTTGGACAGTGCCTAAAGGTGGTGTAAGCCTTAAACTGTTTCCACACTGAGACCTAAAACTGTTGCTGCTGTGGAGGCTTGTCAGACAAATGGCAAATTTCCCGCTGATGGGGTTGATGGGTAATTCAGCCCATTTATGGCTCCACATAGTGGCGCCCCTGAACGTGATAACTGGCTTAATGGGGAAAAGATAAGCTGCTGCAGTTTGGGAGTGACTGTTAGAGTGTGCAAACCTCTCACTGGTTTGGACTTTACCTGAATTTTGATATGATCTTGTGTTTTAGCGATAAAAAAGGAAAAAGAAAGTTACAAAATAAAACAAAACAAAAATAGAAAAAAGTAGTAAATGCAGGGACAGGGAAATATAAAGATAACACTACCGACAGATGACATGTATGTTTTTTTTAGGAAACTATTAATTATTTAATTGATAATTAATCATAATAATTAAATTAATAATCATGTAATTAATCAATTTATTATTAATAACAATAATAATAGTAATAATAATAATAAGAAGAAGAAGAAGAAAAAGAAGATAAAGAAAAATTATAATAATAATACATCTAAAATCTATATCACACCAGTCTATTGCAGCTTATTATTATTATTATTAAAATTATTATTATATATTTTATTATTATTATTATTATTATTATTATTATTATTATTATTATTGATATTTTGATTATATATTTTATTATTATTATTATTATTATTATTATTATTATTATTATTATTACTATTATTATTATTATTAATATTAATATTATTATTATGATTATTATAATGTTTATTATTAATATTATTATAATATTATTATTATTATTATTGTTATTATTGTTATATTTTATTATTATTATTATTATTATTATTGTTATTATTATTATTATTATTAGTAGTAGTAGCAGTATTTATTCTTATTATTATCATTATTATTATAATGATAATAATAATAATAACAATAATAATAATAATAATAATAATAATAATTACGTTTATTATTAATATTATTATATATTTTATTATTATTACTATTA
>JAUZSU010191701.1:0-23687 GCA_034780255.1 Parotocinclus maculicauda | reverse complement strand
AACGTACAAACAAGAACTACTGTTACTTACCAACTTTGTTCATTGTAAAATAAATTTGCAAACAAGTTTTTGGAAACCATCTACAACACAATGTATAGGTACTCAGCATGTGAAACATAATACTGTAAAAAACAAACTTGTAAAAAACAAGTGGCGACTTGTGGCTTTTTTTTCTTATTTGCTCTCACGTTCTTTGGTCCGATCAAGCGGAATTTTGGTCCAAATAAGCGAATACCATTACACGTATATAAAAGGATTTGTTTCGGTACTTTAGGATTTGGTCCAAATAAGCGGCTGGTCCCATTACCAAACCTTGGCAACCACGCTTGAAATTGGAGTACAGCCAGAAATATTGGGACAGCTAAATAATCGTTTACCATAAATATCTGGACAGGTAATGATCCACATACTAGACATCTAGACCTCTATACAAAGTATTGGCTCTCCATCATGGTTATCAATATGGCAAACACCCTAACTTTGACAAACCAAATTCTTAAACTTCGTTCACAATATTTGTTTTCAATACTCTTTCCTGTCCTGGTGGAAATAAATCATTGTTAGATTAGTATATATTAATTGTTTACCTTTAATACAAGCCGATCAGCTCAAACATTAAAACCGCCTGGCCTGTGGTCCACGAAGAAGGACCTGGATAAGTGGGGGTAAAATGGGATGCTTTGCTGTTTACAGTTGATTTGGTTTTTGACACTGGGGTCTGGCCCGGACAGGTAATCATGGGTGGAGGAAGGAAGTACATGTTTCCTAAGAACACGTCAGATGTGGAGTACCCCGGGGAAAAGAAACACAGTGGGACCCGCAAGGATGGCAGGAATCTGATCGAGGAATGGGTTAACAGGACAAAGAGCCAGGTAAGAGATGGGAAAACCTCTGAATTTTTGTTCTTGAAAAAAAATCTTTTAGTTCATTGGGCGTCCACTATGTGATACGAGGATCATTGGCTCCCGAGAGCTGACTTGTTAGTTATGTCAGGGCGATTCAGCCAAGAGAGCATAAAGCACGAAATCTCATTGCTTCCATCTTTAACTGAAAGTTTCAATTTTTTTTGTTATACAGAAAGGATACTATGTTTGGAACAAGAAGGACCTCCTGTCTTTAAACCCTTCGTCTGTTGATTTTCTGCTGGGTGAGGCTTTTATTTCCGCCCGTTTGCCTTTTATTCTATCAGACATGTCGTGGGACTAAAGTGGTGACGTTCTTTGTCTCTCGTAGGCTTGTTTGAGCCAGGGGACCTGCTTTATGATTTGGATAAAAACAGCGAGACCGACCCTTCTCTCACTGAGATGGTGGATGTGGCTATAAAGATTCTGAAGAAAAATCCTAATGGCTTCTACCTGCTGGTGGAAGGTAAGAGAAGCTGGAGAGGATTCTGTGTCATAAAAACTCTGTAGATATGACATGTTGATGTCCTAATATTTTTGTCCACATAGTGACCACAAAAAGTGCTGATTAAGACTGCAGATCTTCTCAAACGCCCTCTGTCCTGTCTATAGGTGGCCGCATCGATCACGGGCACCATGAGGGAAAAGCCAAACAAGCCCTTCATGAGGCCGTGGAGATGGACCGAGCCATCGGCAGAGCCAGCCTTCTCACCAGCGTCCACGACACCCTGACCGTCGTGACCGCCGACCACTCGCACGTCTTCAACTTCGGCGGCTACACGCCGAGAGGAAACTCCATCTTCGGTCAGTTTCGGGCTGGAATACAGACTCTTGTTTTGGTTACGTTCGTAAAAGTCTTTTAACGCTCCTGTGCGTGCAGGCCTGGCGCCCATGGTGAGCGACATCGACCAGAAGCCCTTCACAGCCATCTTGTACGGGAACGGCCCCGGGTTCAAGCTGGTCAACGGCTCGAGGGTCAACGTGTCCACCGTGGATTATCGTAAGTGATTGACGCGAGCTGCTTGTTAAGTGCTTGTTTTGAGAAGAGCGCGGTGCTTGTTAGGATTCAGCCGCAGCGCCGCGTCTAACCAACCCCCCCCCCCAACCTCCCCGTGATCCGTATCAGAGCTGCTGAAATTGCCTGTCTGCTGGAAGACACAGTAAATGTCATACCTTAGAATGATGACTACAGAGAGAAGTGCAGCCTCCGCTTCAGTGGCACCCGAGAGCTTCTGTCTCTCACTTACTTTATTTTATTCTCTTTGTCATTGTTATGCTATCACACAGCGCCCTAGGCCGGCGTAATAGCTTTTCTGACCGTCATAACCAAACCTTAAAATTGGATGTAACGCACTGTCGTCTCTCCTCTCTCTCCTCTCCCCATCCCAGAGCAAAATAACTATCAAGCCCAGGCAGCCGTTCCATTGCGCATGGAGACTCACGGCGGCGAAGACGTAGCCATTTTCTCCAGAGGGCCCTTGTCGCACCTGCTCCACGGCGTCCAGGAGCAGAACTACATCCCCCACGTCATGGCCTACGCCGCGTGCATCGGCCAAAACAAGGACCACTGCCGCTCAAGCAACAGCGCCGCCTTTTCGCCCGCAATCGCACCTCCAATCCTGGTCCTGCTTCTCACAGTCGTCTGGTCATCATTATGCTGACCGTCTCTCACTGTTCCAGATTTCCATTCGACCTCTCCGTCTGAGCCCAGATTTGAGGATCTTATAGGATTTTCGAGAACAGCGCCGGTTTTTAACGGACCACGTTGAACCCTAGGGAAAATTATCAGGCGCGGCGAGAAAAATATGATCGTGTCAAGTGAAGATACGAAGGAATTTCTGCACCATGTAAAATGGTGCTGCAGTGAAAGGATGACACCACGTGCTTTTTTTTTATCTTCTGTATGGCACAATTTATTTAAAGTGCACACAGACGAAACGCAGAATACATAATCGTGCCCGATTTCAATCCGTGTAACGTGACCTGTTATTGTATTTCACTTCTGAGAGCGCTACATTTTACAGCTGGACATTTCGTTTCGTATATTAATATTATTCAGGCTATCATGTGCATTTTTTCTATTATTAACCCTATATCATCCACTAATACATTTTACGACATTAAAGTAAAAAAAATAGCTAATCATGCAGGGATTAATGTGATTCTAACCAGCTCTTCTGGCATCCTGATACCTTTTTTGAATAAAAACAAGCTGTCTTGGGTTTAAGCTTCCTTATGTTGTCTACTAAACTATATTTATACTAATAGGATTAAATTAGAAATAACTGCAGCATCTGAAAAGGCTTGTGAGACAAATCCCGTGTGTATTATAGTGGCCCCCGTTTGTCCTTAATTCAGTGCTCTACACTATATAGGCAAAAGTTTGTGGACAGTATTAACTGTTACATCCAAATCATGGTTATAAGTGTGGAGTTTGCCCCCAGCTTGGCTGCTACAACGGGCTTCGTTCTTCTAATTGGGTTTTCCACTAGATTTTGGACCATGACTGGCGAGGCATGCTTCTGAAGGTGTCTGATGGACTTCAGGTCAAGTTTCTGTGCAAGCCAGCCAAGTTCTCGGGGAGGATATCGTCAGTTCTTAAAGCAAACTTGTGCATCAAATGCTTTTTTTGCTATAAAGAGTGTAATCATCCATACATTATCCATCCATTATAGACGGCTTAAACCACGTGCGGTCGCGGGCATGCCGGTGCCCACCCGGCAACTCTGGGCGCAAGGGCAGGAACAATCGTAGACGGGGTGCCAATCCATCGTAGGACACACACACAGTCACGCACTGATGGGAACTTTAGAGACACCAATTGACCTAACACGCATGTCTTTGGACTGGGGAGGAAACCGGAGTACCCGGAGTAAACCCATGCAGACACGGGCAGGACATGCAGACTCCACACAGAGAGGACCAAGATCACTCCAGAGCTGGGATTGAACCCAGGAAAGAGTAATCAGTCCTGTTTAAATGGAAGAAGTGCCGCAGATTTCGAAATAAAATTGACTTTGTTAAGCATGGAACAATCTTTGAATAGTTGCCATCTAAGTTTAAGAATCTGTCACTACTGAGGCATTTTGTCTGCGAACACATAAAAGTATCATTATAAAAATTGTGTATCGTGAAAATGTCTATAAAACTATTGTAATATAATATCTTTAAATATTGCCCACCCCTAGGTACAACCCATTATACAGCTATGGTTTGTCTATGGAGAAACATAGAGCAGGGTGCATGCTAGCGTCCACTACGATTGAATCAAGCCATCATGATCTTTGGCGTCCTCTTCTTCTCTTTCCACTGACTTTACCAAGCATTAACGATGTTTCCAACAAGTTAGCAGGCATGACAAGGCCAAAATAAGACAGGCGCTGTTTGGTGATTTTGCCCTCTAGTGACATTTTCGGCTTGATGCAGTCCAGAACTGACTTGTTCGTTATCAAGGCTGTACAAGGTATCCGAAGCACTTTTTTCCAGCAGCACAATTCGAATGAGTCAATTTTTCCTCTGCCCCCCCCCCGAAATTATGTATACTGAAATGGTTTCACCAGATTCCAGCATAATCATTCCATGCTCCAAGTCCTTATAATGCCACATGATGTTGGTGTAGTTCCCCGATACTCCATTTAAGCTTTAGATCCCATCAGAAAGCCTCTGTTGGATAGAGAATGACTTCAGAATAAGTCCTTAAACAGGAGAAGCCGATATTCCAAAAATAAGCATGTCTAAGATTAAGGATATTTTAAATTGGGAGCAATTTAGAAAGGAATTCAGACCAAATCCATAAGTATCAAAAACCTTATAAATAAAGGAAACTGACAGGCATGCACGGTCATACATCACACGGTCCTGAGATTGTTCCTTCAAACTGAAACTGAAGCTACAAATGTAAAAAAATTGTCTTTTTAAGCCAACAAACACACTGTTGCTTAACAAGGACTTGATTGAGGAGCACAACCATGTCAAACTTGTCTCCAACTCATGTTTGTCTCCAACCTCTCTTCTTCTCTTCCTTACCATGGCTACACACTGAGGGTTCCACAATGCCCACTATCACCTGGGTAAGGAATTACAATAGTGATAAGTATAACGATGGTCCCAGGAACCCTGCCTCACCAGGGATACGTGTTCTACCTATGAGCCACTATGGTTCTAGTTCAATACAGGTTCCATATCATTGTCCATGTGTCCTTGGGTCCATCAAGTTTAGTCACGTCAGGCCATTCATTTATGCTTCTCTCCTTTTCTATACTCGCTTAGGTTCATGGGACCTAATCAGCAACACAGGGTTTATGGCGGGAACCAGCTATGGGCAGGGTGCCAGTATGTCCCGATGCTACTTCAGTTCTGGTGGTAACATGTCGACCAGATGAACTGGGCTGTGATCTGATTTGACTCATGTACCACTTAAGAGTGGCACAAAGCCTTTCAGCCGAGCGTGTTTTGGGATGGCCTACGGTACGTTGGCCAATTACAGAATGAATCTGCTCCATTGTGGCTGTAGCATCGGCAGAGGGTGGGGCATGCACGACAAAACAATGGCATGCCAAAGCTCCCATGGCATTCAGCACGACCACAGTCTGACAGCCCTGAGCTCTACATTCTGGTCGCACTCTTTAACGGTTATTCGTCCAGAGTTGCCGAATCGGTTCACATACTTTCTTTTTATCGCTCTCCCCTGTATTTCTGTCAGCACGTGCGATAGGAGAATGGGCTGTCAAATGGAATCTACTTTGTTGCCCAAGGACCGGACATTACCCATGAAAATACAAGGCAGATGAGGTCTGAACTTCCTCCCTTTGTTCCTGCTTTCTTTCCATTCTTTCCCGTTTATTTCCCATGGCTACCCGGGCTATGGCACAAAAGGTGAACAAAGGACACAGAGCTGACAGCTGTCATCTCCTGTTGATGAACACTATTGTTCCTCCTCTTTGTGTTCGACACATTCATTACGCCTGAATTACGTTCTTTAAAACAGACCAGAATTCATCATAATCTTTTCAACACTGGAGAACAGCCAGATGACACAAGGACTGAATTTGAACCAGTCTATATAGTTATTGATTCAAGAGAATATACAAGTAGGGGAGGGACAAAGAAAGGAGTACTACTTACAATAGGACAGGCAAAAAAGACTTAAGAACACCCTTTGCAGCTTGGTATAAATAAGTAGCATTTACATTTAGAGCATTTAGCGGACGCCCTCATCCAGAGACCGATACAGTCTGAAATTTACAATTGAACGTAATTGTGAGTTCAGGGCCTTGCTTAAGGACCCAACAGTGGCAGTTAAGTAGAGATGGGATTTGACCTTCTGGTGCAGAATTCAGAACCTTAACCGCTAGGCCATTGCAGAAAGTTCATGCACACAAACCTGAGCACCTAAAGGTAACCTAAAAATGAGAGTAATTATTCATTTCTTTTGTTGTTGTAGTATCTTTTTAAAAATGGAAATGCTTTAACAACGAAAATAGAGCAGCTCTCCCTTGCCTCGCAAATTTTTGGACTCACGGTTCTTTCCCTATGCAAAAAGCCAAATGTACTTCCTTTACAAGGGTGGGAACGATGGTCCAAAATGTTGTTAAAATGTCCAGTTTTTGTTTGTTTGTTGGTGAGTGGTGAGTGTCCTGTAAATGTCAGTGATTGTATTCCACATGCAATGTGCTTAGCCCAGGACTGTGGTAGCCTAGCGGTTAACGGTACTAGGCTCTGGACCAGAAGGTCCAGGGTTTAAATCTGACCTCTGCAAGCCTGTCACAGTTGGGCCCTTGAGCAAGACCCTTAACCCACAACTGCTTGGTGTAAACTCTGTGTAAGGGCGTCTGCTAAATGTAAATGTAAAAAAAAATATGTAAATGCTTTCTCAGGAAGTTGTTGGCCAATTATTGACTTAACATTGCAAGCTCGTAAAGTAAATTATTGCATGAAACTTATCCATACATGTCAATCAACAGCTCTCCCATGTAACTATTAGCCAACAATTTGGCCACCTGATGCTTCTTCTCAAATTATTACAGAGCGATTTTCCCTTCCACTGTCACCTCTGGCTGATGATTTGGAAGCCAGACTTTTTTATTAACAGACTGGGCCAATGTCAGGTTTAAAATTCAGATAACATTGATAAAACATTTAAGGCATAAATGTTTTTTTAAATATAATAAGAGGCAGCCAACCACAGGAGGAATGCAGCATATGCATTTGATTTTGATTATACCTTTTTCAGCTCCACTGTTCATTATTTCCATCATTTATCACTCTTAAGCTCCCAAGCCTCAGAATCAGAATATAATTAGTAGTTTTTGTCAGATATATTTAATTGAATGTATTATATGCAAAGAATCTCCATGTTTGCACTGGTAGGAGGACAGATATTAACTTAAATTTAAACTTTGTGTTTACAACCCAAAACGTCCTGTGCATAGCAGGAAATGGTTAACCAACTTCATGATCCTTGGCCTTTGTGCAAGTCTAATGAATCATTAACAAATCCATCTTGTTTTTCGTAGCCATTCGGTTTGGCAGGCAGCTCAACTGATGAACAGACAATGAAAACGAATGCATGGCTCTGCTCTCTGCTGAGCACCAGGGTAAGATGCCTAATGCATACAGATGTGGCAAAACATCTGGCAGGAGGTTGCTGGTCTTGAGTCGGGTACAGCATGGCTGCTTAGTCACCCATACTCCTTACTCCTAATCACTAGACTACTTTTCAGAGTGGGTCTCTGGCTTGTGTTCTAGTATAGGCTCGGGGTGTGCAGCAATAAACAGGATCAAGTATTTATTAAGGTAATAATTAAGTATACAGTGCAAAAGGTCCAGACCCCCAGAAAAGTCACACCGTATAAGGCACTCTAGCCATTAATGGAGTTCTATTGTACAGGTGGGGATATGTTCCAACAAATCCATCACAAGTTGTTTGGTACAGCTGTGTTGTAGCATATGCCCTTTCTAAATAATAATGGTTATTATGGAAGTTAATATTTCAAACGCTTACATTAACCTACAGGGCAGCACGGGGGCACGGTGGGTAGCACCGCTGCCTCACAGCAAGAAGGTCCCGGATTCAAACCCAGGGTGGAGCGGCCTGGGTCCTTTCTTTTCTGCATGTCCTCCCCATGTCTGCGTGGGTTTACTCCGGGTACTCCGGTATCTTCTTTGACTTTTAAAACCCTACTTGGCATTAATGAAGATACTTTATGATTCTCCACATATACCACAGAGATTTGAATTCAGCACAAACGATCTATGTCACTGATGAATTAGGGACTCTCTAAAAGTTGACCAAATTGACTAAATTGACCTTTTCTTGAATGCATAAAAAATGAAGAGAATGTGAAGGGATGCAAGGTTTCTTTGCTGGCTGGAATGATAAGCAACATCCCCATCATGAAGCAGAAGTAGAAACATAACCCAAGGTGTGAAACTGCAGTCGCGGCAGGATCACGTCTAGGTACGTCGTCTTGCTTTATGGCTCATATCCCTCCCGTCATCGCCAATATGGTCCCAGACTCACTTTTATCCATTCAATTAAATTTTCCCGTCCCAGTCTGTGATTTAATTGCAGTGGTATACGCAGGGTTGGGCTTGACCTCATCTCCATATTGTTCTCTTTTTTTTGTCTTTATAATGTCTTGGCATATAAAGAATAATGGTCTGAACGGATCGCTAATGAGCCTGGACCTAATGGTCTATGCAGAATGAAGTGAGCAGAGGAGTCTTGCTGAATATAAATGTAGCATATAAAAAAGTCAGCCATTTAATTTATTTAGTGAATATAATAGAAAGCACAAGGGATTAGCGAACGGTGCCGTTTTATGACGTGCAGCTTTCGTTGCGTAGGGTTTTTTTTTTGCCCATTTTCTGTTCAAACTGTGGAATTATTTGGGTCTTACAGTTGATGCTGCTTGGAAGTGAAAAACAGCTCAAATAAATAAAAAAGCTGACATGGAATCAATCGCATTTTTTTAGGCTGTGGCTCTGGCAGCTGCCAGGGAGAGAGGTACTCCCAAAAGATGCCGGGAATGTTCAGCATACGCAACCAGCGAAGAGCGCTCCCCGACACTAAATAATACATCTCCCGCTTTTCATTAAACTTAATGCTATGGGACCTGCTAGGCCTCGATTATGGCATCGAGTGGGTGAGAGTTGTTGCTGAGGGCTTGGCCAGCATCCTCCTCTTCACCACCTTGAACTCTAGGTGAACCCTATTTCATAGTCAGCCGCCTTAATGCTCTCTTAGGGTCACTTGGAATCATACCACAGCACCGCAGAGCTGCATAAAGGAAGGCACTTGACACCACTGACTCACTAATGAAGCACACCGATGGATCTCTGGAGTCAGAAAACAACCTTTGCGCTGAGGGTTCTTAAACTTTTTAGTGCTTGACTGTAGCTCTTGCATACCTCAGGACACTAAACAGGGATTTCTTCAAAGAGATGTTCCGGTACCAGTTCCAGCACCACACACATGGATCCACCTCAGCATCACTCTACTGGTCTTCATTAACAGAACCCAGTCCCACCAGGGTGCAAAAGCTCCCTCCATCACTTAGTCACCAAGCGATGATGTACCTCCTAGGACGTCCCAATGAGGACTGATTTTAAAATCTATTTTGCTACTTAGTTTATTACTAACTTCAATATTAATATTGATTTAAATTGTATTACTTACTTAATTTTACTATTACTATAATATACTTTTAAGTATTTATTTACATTTACAGCATTTAGCAGACGCCCTTATCCAGAGCGACTTACAACTTATACAGTCTTTCAATTCAAGCAATGGTGGGTTAAGGGCCTTGCTTAAGGACCCAACTGTGGCAGCTTGGCAGAGGTGGGATTAACCGCTAAGCATCTGAGAAATGTTGGCCATTAAATAAAAAAAAACATTTATATCAAAGGGGTGAAAAATATCGAAACCTCTGAAAACACAAGTGGAACGCCACCATCTACACAGCAACCCTAATCTAATTATAGTAAATGCAGTATTGTACTATTACGACCACGTTCAGGTTAGTCGTTACACTTCGGTGGATGGTATGATTGACCCTAATACTTTTGTTTGACAGAAGCCAAAAATGCATCTTCAGTATTTGAAACAACGCGGAAGACTCGCGTAAGCCAAAGACTCACCGAGTGAATGGGAACCAGTTCATATAGTTATAGGTTAGAGAGAATATCCAGGGAAGGGAGGGACAAATAAATAGTACAACTTACAATTGGACAGGTGCATGCCCTTAAAGGGTTATGTCATCCACAGTATACACGAGTGCAACACAAAATTCTCTAAACACATCGACTAAGTTAAAACTGTCTTTAGTCCAAACATAAGATTTAGAGCTAACAAGCAAGCGAGTACATAACCCTCCAGGTAGTGAGCTCAGCTTTGCTTGTGATCAGCAGCATTTATTATAATTTTAAGACCTCTGCCTAAAGTGAAGGGAGGTTAAATGGCACATCTGTATATACTGGTGGTTCAAAAGTCCACTGGTGAAAATGGATCTGGATCTGGATGTGACTAAATGACATTATGGCTCTTCTACTTTCAAAGGACCTTTATGTTATTTAATTTCTGTTCGGATCGGCCATGTCTGTGTCTTTTTTTAAAAATCTCATTCCAAATGTATCTATTGTTTTGCCAAACTCTGGTAATGATGATAGTCTGATATTCTTAGTCCTGCCTGCATGATTGTGCACCTCTGCAATTTAGTGGTCAGATGTGACCTCACGTTGACAGTTTTTTGTTTTTGTTTTTCACCATAATTCTTTCATCAACCAAATTAAAGTTAATCAGAGACACTACAAATGAACAAACAATGCTTAAAGTCACTATACTAGTTAATCAGACTGGATTTGGGTAGAATTTGGGACATTATATTGTCATTTAGAAGACAGCTGTGTGTGTCACATAGAGCATGTACCCAGATCAGGGCACCAGCCCATTACAGGGCTAGGTAGGGGGGCCATTGAAGGCCTGGGAGATGACAGCACATACAGCCCAATCCAGTCAGTAGGTGTCATAAGGCATAACTGCCAGTACAGGGTGCAAGGCGGGAGCCAATCCCGTGGGAGGATGAGCCAGTAATTCGCAAAATCACTCACTCACACTGGGACACTGAAGACACTAATGGGTGTCTTTGGAATTTGGGAGAAACATGGTGTACCTAGACATGGGGAGAACATGCAAACTCTACCAGTACTCCATGCTACTTGCAAAAGTTATTTGCAGCTCCTAATACTAAGAAGTATTTTGAATTAGTTAGTAAAGATATTAAAAGAAATCTAAAAAAAAAAGTCCAGGAGTACTTGGACTGTACGTGAACGCATGTTAACACACGTCATACGATCTCTGGGAGTCTGTGTGTGGTCTCGAAGGCCAAGTGGCATTCCTGTAATCCCCAGGAACACACAGATAGATGATACGTAGAGATAAAAAGTGAGAAAGCTTTTGCTCTCTCTCTCTCGTTTCCAATCTTCTGTTGACAAACCCTCAGATGATCTTGTGTACAGTATCTATCCAGCCTCGCACTGTGTGACCTAAAATAGACACACTGCACACATAGGCTTACTAGACACGGATATATGGTGTGTGTTCTGACACTTTGTCCTGAAAGACGCTACTCTGTGACACCACGTCTCCCTCGTCCTCCTCCCATCTCTCTTTCTCTCTCTCCCTGTCGGTCGTCCCTCGGTGCTAATCATTTCATTTTCTGCCTGAATATCTCCAAATTGAATTAGGCGCATGAGAGGTGTTAAGAGCACTGGTACCACCTTCCAGCCTTTTACACCTCCAGCCCTGGGCACCTCTCGCTCAACTTCCCTCTCTCTCTTTTTCTCTCGACTAGGTGATTATAGCGGGTGACAGAGGTGCGAGTTCATGATGAGAGAGGTTTATTACTGTTAGAAAGGTTACAGAGATGATGAGACCTCAGTGACAGGATAAAGCCAAAGGACTCACCTCACCCTGCCACGAGCTGAGAAAGTGTGTGAAAGGATCTTGGATGTGTTTGCTAATTTCCCTTAATGATATGTGAGTAAAATACATGGACCTGCATGTGCCGATCAGGCGTAACGGTAAAACCATTGCCGCCTTCAGTCCTGGCACCAGTAATCCATAATGGCAGTGGCCTCTTTAAGCAGGTTAAAGTGGCCATCTGCATCAATCCTGAAGAAAAAATTCACCAATGGTTTGAGGAACATAAAGAGACTAATTCCTCTGACCTCAATCTAATTAAACGTCTATTATATGTGCTTGGCAAACCAGTCCCAGTTTATAGTTTACAAGCAGGATCTGCTGTTAACGTTTGGATGTCACACACCAAAGGACACCTTCTGAGGTCTTGTAGAGTCTGTACCATGGTGTCTCAGGGCTTTGGGCGCACAAAGAAGACCTACATGATGGCAGACATGGCTAAGGGTTAATGTTGCAGGTCAGGATTGAACCTGGGACTCTGGAGTTGTGAGTAAACTGAACCCACAAAGCCTAACCCTAGCAGACTTTTACTTCCAGTAACCGTGAAGCAACTCTCAAGACAAAGACAAGATATTTGAATCTTCACCTATTATTAATTTGACGCTGTATTGTTTAGTATCTTACATAAATGCTTCAACATCCTCAATAAACACCAAAAGCAAATTGTTCTACCATTCTGCCCTTCTTCTCACCATCTTGTCACTATGAGATCACCAACGCGATAACTTTTGCATCATGATGGTTCACTCCCTTGTAGGCTTGCACTGGAGAAATGGGCTCTCATGAAATCTCTCCCTTCCGCCCGCTCTCTTGAACAAAAGCATCCACATCCCTTTCCCATTATATCTCAATAAATTCAGAATCAGGCTGGCTATTTTTAACGCACTCTGCCACACCCCCTAGCATAAGCCCAGAGACATTTTTCTTCTCTTTTGGTTGCATGAAACAACCCAGGAATACACTGAGGTACTTTTTCAGTGTGGGGCCTTTCTGAGCATCTGTGCTAAGAATATGCAGGATGCAATTCCTTAAAAGACAGGAAATATAGCTGCCATTGACTTGGATGAACTGTTAGAACATAAGATACCATCTGCAAATGAAGGAATTTCTAGAAAATATGCATGTCTTTTTTGAGCTGTTTGAGAACTGCCCATGATGTTTTTGTCATTCATTCATTATCTTCTGCTTAATCCACATGGGGTCGCGGGCAACCCTGGGTGCAAGGGCAGGAACAACCCTAGACGGGGCACCAATTCATCGTAGAGCACACACACAGCAACACACTAAGGGCTATTTTAGAGACACCAATTAACCTAACAGATTGTTTGCTGTCCAGTTAGCAAGTCCAATGGTCCATACTGGTCTAAGTTGGTTTACACTGGTTAACGCTTGTCTGGTGATGGTTGAACTGGTGAACTCAAATGTTCTTGCTGGTAAAGCTGCTTAAACAGCATAGTGTCCAAAGCAAAACCATTGCTGGTCTTTGTCATTTTTAACATGGTTTTGGAGTTCTTCTCAGGAACATAGCCTTGAAAAAAAATACCATTAAACAAGCAGGTGTGACCAGCAACCTCTAATGGATAATTTAATCCAAGACTAGGATAAAACCCATGTGATTAACCCATATGTTATAGGAACAGTTTAGAGAATTAGTCGAGCTAATTCATGTGATTTTGTCACACAGTCATTTAGTTGGAACTCAAAGCTTTAAATGTTTGGATTCAGAATTAGATCTACACCCTAATGTTAATTTTCGCACTAAACAGCAAGGCAAAGTTTTGGATCTGAAGCTCAAACCACAGTCAAACCCAATATGTTGTGATTGATAGGTGACATCCCATGCCATGTCCTCCATCCATGCGCGGTTAAAGGAAGAAAGGGGCCACAGTTGGGCGTACTATTACATCTAAATAATGTTCCTCCGGCAGATTCAGACTCCCCTTGCCAAACCCAGGCGTTACGGCGCCACCTCAACTACTCGTCTGTGGTCTGGCTTCCCGACTTTCCTCCTTCCATGCTTCTCTTCTAAGCTTTCTTTCTAAACTTCCTACTTTCTTCGAATGATCTATCAAAATATTTTTTGCGCTGCAACATTTGGTTATCCTTATCCGATGCGCTTTATGTTCTTGACTACGTCTTTGTGTTTCTCAGATTTGACGTCATGAGCCTCAGGACTGGTCAGCATGTTCCTTAAGCTGCAGTCAGTTTATTAAGTAAATGGATAACTAATTAAAAAGGCCCAGAAACACAGCCAATTAGTCATCAAGATTTTTGGTAAGAATTTGTGGTAAATTCATACCATGGACCAAATACATGAGCTCCAGTTACAGTAGCAAAGGTTTCAGTTTCAGTACAGTTCCTATTTATTAGCTGTACTAGTAGCCAAGTAGTTCTTCTCTAGCTTTTGTCTCATGATTGGTCTCATAGCTGAAGCAACATTTTCTCCAACATTGTGTCCAACCACCATCTGTATATGTGAGCAGCTTTTGTAGCCTGTCTGTCAGCATTCAACCTTACTGAGCATGTCCAGGTCTGCCCAAGACAACGTTTGTGTTGTTCATGTCCGGGCATGCTTGGATTTATTTATTGTTTTTAAAATATGATGGGAAATCAAATAATGGTCAGTTCTACAAAATGAAACGTCATAACTGTCTATAATGTCAATGGTTCCAGGCAAAATACTGGTCTTTTTGGTTTCACTACTGTGTCAGTACCAGTAGTTTCAATGCAAGTGCAACTGGTTTCAGTTTATGATTTGGAAGTCAAATTCATATTAAATATAAAAAATGATCAAGAGTTACCCCAGTACTGTATAGACCCATATAGTTGGTACTGGTGCCATTTGTGGTTTATAGAGGCACTGGCAAATATTTACCATCCGCAGGTCCTGTCCTTCAGCAGAGGGGTCGTACACATGTCAGACAATGTCGAGAGAGTGCAGGGGAACTGGACATGTTGGAATTGGGAGGAAAAGTGAAAAATCTAACAAAAAGACCTGAGTGGTGCAGTGACAACATGAGTAGTTACACAAATATGGAAACATGTCAAGTCTTGGTTTTGCTGGTTCAGTTCGTCATGTCAGGTGGTTGGAGCTCGGATTGTGTTTACATAATCTGTACAATGCAGACACAACACACAACACTGGTCTATTTATTGTGTCTGCATCACTGAAACACAAATAATCCAGGACTCTCACTCAACTCACACACTGTGCATGAGCTTGTCAGAAGTGTTCGATTGCGGTGTTTTGATGGGCTTGTGTTTTGATTGCAGAAAGTGTCAGATCAACAATTTCTTTTAGGTTTGTCTGGGAACTTTTTGTCTCATCTAGCACCATGTCCTAGATCTTGTGTGTTAGGTTTGTAGCGCTGTTGTAGGTTTAACTGTGGTTCACATTTGGGTCTGATGACACATCTACAAAGCCTGGGTACGTGTGTGAGTATCAGATAGAGATGTGTGTTACAGAAAGTTACACTTCCACATTTACATGGAGTTTTCTCTCTTAGTGATGATAGTAATGCATGCTTATGTCCATGATGACAAAAGTGTGTGTGTGTGTGTGTGTGTGTGTGTGTGTGTGTGATATCATGCTTGGCTGATGCTCTTCTTACTGGGAAATATTGAGCTTTAACATGTTTACAGTGGAAGAGTGGAGACAGTCCCCTAACACTTACCATTGACATGTCACTTAATAATTATTATTTAATATTAATATTACTAATGTCTACTTTATATCAAGTATATATTATTATTTACTATATATATAATATATCACAATCATAATTATATGATATCACAATGATATAAACTTGGTCCACACACACGTTTTTCTTCCAAGAGGACATTTCTAGCAGGCCTGCCTTAAGAGGACGCATTCGGTGCATCTCTCTCTCTCACACACACACACACACACACACACACACACACACACACACACACACTTTGTAGATTGTCCAGAATACACTAGGCAGTCCGTGTTTTTTACAGGTGATGCTTGAAGGCTTTTTTCCATAGATTTTTCCAGCTTCTTTTCCTGTGAGCAGAAGGTTCTGAGTTCAAATCTCCATCAGAACAAGGTCACTATAAACCCACTCTTCAGGTCAGTCCGGTGGTTTGAGCCATATTCAGCTTCAAACTGTGGTAACCTTAAAAATATAACGTATAGAAGAGCATTTAAAAATACAAGATAAGAGTCAGGTGTGGTAATATGAATAAAAAGGATCTTTTACATCACAATCTACTTAACTTGAGAAAAAAAAAAATAACAATAATCCAACTACCTGTTCTAAAATATAATATATTTTATTATATATAATATAATAAATATTTATAATAAAATAAACAAGGCTTTTTTTCTTAAAGGAATTACAATTGTAATTGAAAAAACTGATTAATGGAAAATAAAAGTAATCATATTTAATATTAATTAAATAATGGGCGTACTATTACATCTAAATAATGTTCCTCAGTCAGATTATATAATATATAATATATAATATATAATAGTAATATATATATTAGACTATAATTTACTTATAATTCTATTTACTTATAATTAATTTGTGAATTGTGCTGCAACATACCGTATCTGAAATTAGAGATATAATTTTTCAGTAATTATTTTGATATGTTTTGATTTGTCTTTATAAGTAATATTCTTTTTATGACTATCATTATTTAACAGCTTACATCGATAGTTGTACCAACCAAACACTGGTGGATTTTTTGGGATTTAAATATAAGTAAAACTTCATTTTTGATTTTTATTTTAGTTAGCTGGACTGATGGTAGATTTCTAAACCTATACTATATTGCAGAATAATGTATCATATCAAACACAAAAAATTCACTGATTGTAAAAAGAAAATTTTATTTGTGCATGTATCTGATGGCTAGAACGTCTAGCAGAACAAATTTGTTTCTTAAAAATGCAACGTAGTTCTGACCTGAGAACGAGAGAACTGTGTAATACAGTTGGATTTTCCTTGTGTACGAGGATGCAGGTAAAAACCAGTACACACGAGCAGCTTGGTGTTTGTAAATACAAAAAAAAATGGTGTATTAAACTACTTACGGCATTCCCTTATCAACCAGCACGATTTTCAGTTTTTATTGTGTAATATAAAGGCAGCAATTATTTGATTCCCGAGTTATGAAAATGTGTATCTTATGAACCATTGTGCCTTTAATTGGTGTCGTTTGTCTTGGTGTAGGAAAGGTACTTACCTCTCTGGAGTTACCCTTCTCATAAAACATTGATTTATACTCCTGAACGGAAATTAACATTTAATTCTGTTTTATCCTTCCGTAATTAGAATGCATGTTTCATACCTCCGTGCGCAGAGCCACTCAACTCATGGGGGAAAAAGTATTAATTTAAAAAAAAGGTTGTATCAATATAATCTAGTGATATGTTTTAAAGGAGCTGGAGCTTATTTGCTAAATTAGTGCAATTCATAAGATTTATGGGGTTTGAGAATTTAGCTAATTGAATCCGCGGTGTGAGGAACACCTCAAAATGATATACGAGGGGGAAAATATATTGCAGCAAATATGGGAGCAACAATAGCTTTCTCCAACAGATTCTGTCTCCACAAAATCCTTGTCTGCTCTCATGTTCTGGTCATAGAAAGCGGTACCAGGGGGAGCCTAGGAAAACTCTAAAGCAAAGATCTGCAGTGTCTTTGGGGGTCAGCCCTCTTTCTCTGTCAATGGACCCAGATTTGGGGGATTCCACTTTTCTGAATTCTTAACGCTGGCTTAGTTAATAATGTTGCACCTATACCTTATTTATCTTGAACCTTTTCTGATTTTCTAAAAAAGAAAAAAAGTCGTTAACAAATAATGGGAATCACATTTCTAACTGACTATACTAAGACAGCATGAAATCTGAAAATTTGGCTTCTGCAAAAGTTTAACCTCTCCAGATTATCCGCTGGGGTTTCTCAAAGATCTCAGCGCTTTATCGGCTTGTCATTCCCTCAGAGGGCGTGTTAACGTGTAGTTTGGTTGCCAAATTTGGCGAGACTGTGCACTCTTGAAATCAGATTCCTGCAGTGCACTTAAGGTTTGCCTCAGTGTGGCCAAGTATTTTCATGGGAAAGTAGGTAAAGTCACCAGATGACATCACATACTAATGTGCACATGCTTTTTCTCATTATAATCATTAGCAGATCAAAACAAGTTAGAGAAAGAACAAAACTTCAAGCAACCTTTAACAAATCACAGTAACTATAGTGCTCACAAAAAGTAGGGGATGTTTCAAAATGAAATATCTCATTATGATATACCCCCTAATTTTTGTGAGCAGTGTAATTGGGGAAGTGGTTAATAATTAAGAATTGTTTTTTTTTTAGGAATTAATTGTTTTAATAACTTTTTTGAACCACTAAAAGAGACAAAGTGTTTACAAAACTTAGAGCTTCAACCATGCACAGTTGCTCCAGGTCAAAAATGTGAGAAAGGGGGCACAGGGTGCAGAAAAACTGTGCAAATCGTTCCTCGCTTATACCCACGAAGAAGCACACACACAAGTCAATGCCAATTTAGAGACACCAATTAACCTAACATGCATGTCTTTGGACTGTCTTGGAAACCGGAGCACCCGGAGTAAACCCACGCAGACACGGGGAGGACATGCGAACTCCACACAGAACGGACCCAGGCCGCTCCACCCTGGGATTGAACCCGGGATCTTCTTGATGTGAGGCAGTGGTGCTACCCACCGAGCCCCCGTGCTGCCAGGGCTTAATTTGGGCTGGGCTTTAATTGTTGAAGCTGAGCTCCAGGACCTCCATCCAATAGATAAAGGATGGGACTGAATCTAAAACGACTTTCTACATCCTAGTAGTGCACTATACGTAGCTTGGAATGATGAATTAACACTAAAAGGGCAAAATAATAATATGTTGATAATAACACACCGACCCCCACATCCACAGAATGTTTTGCTGAATCTCCCTCGGCAGTCCCTGCATCAGGAGTTTGCGTATGTGTGAGTATGCAATGTGTTCCCTCTGATCAGTAACGTTGTCGACCTCATAAGCTCCAAATTAAGCACTTACAGTTGCAAAAGTCACATAAACGAGGGAATCGCTCTATGCTGTTTCCCTTTTTTAGGTCTTGTGTGTGTGGCGGGATGCCGTTATGTCTTAGCGAGAGTCAGGATAACTACGTTGCACGTCTGCCCTAATGGCCAGGTCCGATCAGAGGAACGGCAGATCATAGGAAGGTACAGAAGATTAGAGAGTGAGGAGAAAGAAGGTGGCAGAGCTCCTTCTCTAACAAGGTAAGTCTGTGATCATGCCATCCAGTGGGAGTCTAACAACAGCAGTTTGAACTAATGAACTGGCAGCTGAACAAATACTCCTGGGTGATTTTGTGAACACCTTGTTTGTTTACTTTGTGTGAAAGTGTCTCACTGCGCGTCACTCCCCCGAACCGTTGGTGGAACTAACAATCCTGCACACATCTGGACCGACATTTGCCATGTCAGTTAACATCACGCAATCAGGCCTCGGTGCTGCAACTAAAGGTATCTGAGTAAGCCATAAACGTGGTATAAAGGTGCTTTTGCACAATGAGAAACATTTCCATAGTTCTTAGAACATTTTTGCATTCCTTGCAGTTTGACCAGTAGGAACTGAGAATGGTTGTACATATGGGGACTTTTCTCAGAGCATAGGAACCCTAAGATACATAAGTATGTGGTGATTGGTCAAGATGCAAGTGCCTACTTTTAGCACAGCAGACTGGGTTGCCAGACGTTTTCTGTTCAAGTTTGGTCTGGTACATGTCCATTTTCAGATTGGGCCCTGTTTGGCTCATAGACTGTAAAACACAAAAAACAAACAGATAAAATATTACTGTATTGTGTTTGTTACAATGGTTGCCAGGTTTCCATGCTTTTAGCATAGACTTATATGACAAAATAAATGTGGGGCCCTTTAGCAAGTCCCTTAGGCTTTAATTGTTTTGATTGTACCTTGTAACACTGTGTCAACAATAAGTTGCTCTGGACTGAGATATTAAGATATATTTTTATCTAAGGTCGCTTTTAGTTTGACCTCCCAGTCCAGGTTCAAATTGGCCTGGTGCATGGACTTGTTGTATTTATAGACAGCGTTGCCAGATGTTTCACCCAGACGTGTTGTTTTCTTTTTTGTCGGCTAAGCATAAACTTTATTGTCAATCAGGCTCCTTTCTGGCATTGGTATCTAGGGTTGCCAGACGTGTGGTTTTCACCCACACTGCCAGATTTACTTGTTAAATGACAACATGCGGGTATATATAGGTATTATATAGCTGTGTATAGGTGTTGTATAGTTGCCAGGTGCTTAGTTTTCACTGATATGAGGACAAAATCAAACTACTGTATAGTGGAATTGTGGAAGATAACCCAAGTTATCTTCCTCATGCCCTGTTTTGGCAGTCCTGAAATCTGGCAACCTTGTTAGTAAGGAGCAAAGATCAGAGATCATACATCTTGGATGATTGGTGATATGTGAGGTAAGTAAAAATAAATTTTCCGAAAATTCATGGAGTCATGGAGTTTTGTGATTTACTTTTTTCGTATTTGATAGAATGTAAAATACGTAGCTTTGACATGTGTAGCACAGGTGTCCAGCTGCACTCTCATGGCAGGTATGATGAAGAAGCTGTTAAGCGCCGTGGGAAAAGCGGCCATCGCTCATGCCTGATTCAGTGGCGGCAGCTCACATTTATCAGTCCAATCAGTGCAGGCTTTTAATGATATAATGACAGACAATCATTGCTGCTACTAAACCATGCAGGCCAGGTCTCTTTAGAGGAAAAGAGTGAGAGAGAGAGAGAAAGAAAGAAAAAGAGAGAGAGAGAGAGAGAGAGAAAAAGAGTGTGTACAGGAACTATTCTAAGACTCACATTCCCCCTCCACACACAGACTGTCTGACGCCAGATGGCTCATTCTAAGAAATGTTCAACCTTAACACTGTTCCCATGTAACTTTCTTTTCTCCTCCCTCTCTCCCCACACCCCTCTCTTTTCTCACTCCTCTTTTTTTCCTTTCTTTTTACTGAGCGTTTGCCAGCGACCCCCTCCCAAACCCAAGCCTGGAGAATGATTAGAGTAAGACAAGACTTTACACCGAGATTGAGGTAGACATATTCTGTCAACATAGAAGAACTTTTTATAAAAAAGAGCCAAAAGGGTCAATTTGCACAAAAAAGGGCTCAAACATAAACAAAAGATTTTTTTTATTTTTTATTTCACGAATGTCCTCAGTAAAACAAACATTTTTGTACCATGTTGCTTTTGGAACTGATCTACTGATCTGAAAGTCGTGAGCTCAAATCCTGTTTGCCAAGCTGAGCAAGACCTTAAGCTTCAACTGTTTATCATCAACTGCTCATCATCTTGCTCTGGATAAGAGCTAAACGCTGTAAATCTATCGCTGTTTGTGGTTACCGAATAAGGTGGAAACCCAAAATCAACCATTAGATTTAAGATTTTTACTCCCCTTGTTTTGAGTAATGACAATCTACAAGCAGAATTCATGTCAGTTGGATATTAAATGGCATAATAGCCATGTAAACACCAACCCAGCCAAATCTGACCAAACTGAAGCTGATACAGTTACTGAATCATGATAGTAGAGTTAGAAGAACGTTTACATTTAATCTATTTAGCAGACGCGCTTTCCCAGAAAGGCTAATAAAATCCTAACAATTGTGCGTTGAGGACCAAACAATGACAGCTTGACCGAGGTAAGACCTGAACCCTGGACCTTCTGGTTTACAGTCCAGTACTTTAACCACAGATCCACAACATTCTCTGGTCAGCATGCTTGCCATGTGCAGCACACATTCATCATGTCCAGGATTGTTAAAACTTTCAGAACCTTTGCCGTTTCTCTCAATGTTCAACCATAATTTCTTAAAGGTATTACAGTTTGGTGTTCCTCTTTGCTTAGTTGAGCTATTATTTATTACTAAAAGACACAAAAATGAAAGATGTTTTCAAAAAGCTTATTTGGTATCCATGTTACCTTGCCGCAACATAAACGCTAAGCACGGTATGCGTGTCCTGGTGCCCTCTATTTCTCCAAGAACAACCTAAACAAGATCATTTTGGTCCCATAATGTATCCTCCCTGCTCCAATGCAAATGTGATGCCATTTCTTGGCTTGGCAGAGCCTTGGATTGTTAAAGAGATGAATACACTGACAAATCTCATATCTCAAGTCATGTCTCGACACAGAGCGTCCTATCTTCTGGTCCTCACAGCTCACAAAGGAGGTTTTTCCAATTGACTTTAATTACATTGTGAAAATAAGGCGCGGGTGGAATTCTTGCCTGATGGAATCACACATGTGGATCGATGGAAAGCAGGTGTGGGAGCTAAAGGGTGATGAAGCTTTTATTCTTAAAACAACAGCTGCTGTGACGGATGTTTACCAGTTGATCACTGATATTAAGACATACTGTTTGGCTGATGGACCATAAAAACTGTAGGTCATCGGATTCCGTGCATTTATTACCTGCACTTATTCTGTCCCTCTGTACCGCCTGATTGACTGGAGCATGTTGTTCAGGGGAGCTTCCAAAAGCGGCAACTTTGAAGAACTCACAAGTCTTTATGGCCGAGACGGGTCTGCCTGCGCATGTGACAGAAATTTGGCATGCTTTACGCAAAGCTGTATGGCAAGGTGCCAGGAAAGAAGCCTATTCTTAAAAACGTGCCACACTGAGTGCGTTTAGATGTGCTTCATAATCTGATAACTGCAGAAAATCTAATTTTGTTAGTAATCAGATCAACAAGTACACATGAACACATGAAGTCATTAGATAATGGGAACATTCTGGGTTTACATGATACTGCCTTAATAAAAGAATATTTAACTAAAAATGTTTTAGAAGATAAAGATTTTGCATGACCTAGGTAAATATAGTACTGTGCAAAAGTCTTAGGACACCATTAGATTAGATATTCCATGTTTTAGCAAATAGCATAATGACCATATGTTATTCTTTTATTAAAATACAACTAAAAACTACAGAAAATTCTTCTATAGGCTACCTAGATTGACGGGTGAGAAAACTATAAGATATAAAAGAGTGACAGATGCAAGTTGGACTTTTTGGATCCTATTTTCAGCTATATATTATATATGAAATCGAATGGTGGCCTAAGACTTTTGCTCAGTGCTGCATATAGTGTCTGATGTTTGTTAAGTTACAAAGCCTGCTTTCATAACAAATTTATTACGAAAGGGTTAGGGTTAGGGTCCGGATGTGTGTGAATATATAAGTGTGTGTGAGAGACAGAGAAAAGAAATAAAATACTGTAAACCTTTACATCCCTTACTTTATAGTCCTTACATAATACTGTTTTCTTTTTGCCTTTTCCTTTCTGGTCGGATGATATAATTTTTATGGTTTAGGTGGTTTTTGTGATGTCCTGTTGTGTAATGTGATGGGTGTTGTGTGTTTTATAGATTGTTTTACTCTTGATTTTTAACTTTAAACTGAGACTTTCATTTTCTTTAGGATTAATAATGCATCTATCTGTCTGTCTATCTCCGTCCGTCCATCCATCCGTCCGTCTGTCCATCCATCCATTTATCTATCTATCTATCTATCTGTCTGTATCTCTGTCTGTCCATCCATCCATCCATCCATCCATCCATCCATCTATCTATCTATCTATCTATCTATCTATTTATCTGTCTGTCTGTATCTCTGTCTGTCCATCCATCCATCCATCCATCCATCCATCTATCTATCTATCTATCTATCTATCTATCTATCTATCTATCTATCTAT
>JAUZSU010191691.1:0-12054 GCA_034780255.1 Parotocinclus maculicauda | reverse complement strand
AAAGCATATTTATTATGAATTTCTTGATGTTGTTTGATTTATTTTCTTCATTTATTTTGTAAAAAAAACTGTTGTATGAAAGCAATAGAACACGAGAGGTCGTGTGTTATCACACATAATAAGTTATAATACACATAATAAGTGTGTTATAACACACTTCCTCTCGTGTTCTATTGCTAAAGCATAGCAGAGCAATTTTTATGGATTTTTTCAAGGACAATTCAATAGTGAATATTCATATGCTCATTTTCCATGACTGTCCAGGTTTTCCAGGATTTGTTTAAACACTGCCAGAGATGCCAATGGATATTTGGCTACAGCTTAGTAGTAGAAGTTCAGAGACTATGCATAAATGAAGGTTTTATTAGCCACAATCTTGATGTACAAGGAATTATTATTAGTGTGGTGTCACAACAAATACACCTATGCCATGTATTATAATATCTATGCTATTACAAGAAAGAAATATACGGTATATAATTAATTTAAATCATAATTAAACATAAACAGTGTCTAGATCTAAGCGTTCTTTTTCCCTTGGATTGAATGCAATATATTAAACAACAGAGATGATCTTGTATGAAAAGTTTTAGTGCTCTACACTATGTGCTATTAGTTATGGAAATTATGTGGGAGCAAGCCTAGGAGGGCTATAACCTGGGTAAAATGCTATGCTGGTGTTGTGACATTTTAGGGCTCTTATTCGTGGTTTAATGCTGGAACAGAGCATAACTGGGGTTTGTAGAGTTGGCCATTATTTTATCTTCTCACTTTCACACCTTGGATTTATACAGATCTGAGAGGGAGGAGAGATGAGATCCAATTGTTTTCTCTGCAATTTGTACATTGGGCAGAAGTTTGCAGTGAATTGAGAGGCTGCAGAGCTGAACCAGGCAGAGATGAATGATTTAATAACAGGTTCTATTGTGGCCGTGTAAAACAGAACCAGTTACTCCAGTGGCATATTATATATTTCTCTAGCTGTCTCAGAAAATGCAAGTGCTGCAGAGCTTTTTTGGTTAATGTAAGCTGCAACTTAATGTTCCTATCACATTGAAGGTCCTGTTGAAGGGTAGTTCCCAGGAATTTGTGGGACTCTGCTCCGCTGACCCATTAATTTTTGGTGAATTTCTGCTCATTTATTTCTAATGAGCAGTTAAACAGAAAAATTATATCCATTTTTTAGACTGCACAATTCCCCTTTTCATCGTCACTTACTGGCTTTTCTTTCAGCTATGTATCTTTTGCTATACTACATTAAAGCCAGTACATGCCTGTCATAGAGCTCTTCCTTTAGATGTCAAATGTATTTCAACATGCTTAACTGGCACTGAAAAGTTCTGACAAGGGCTGACTTGTGTCCACATTTCAGACACCACACAAACTATGGGTTGATCATCATACTTTAATTCCTTTCAAACAGCTTAGTGAATTTGGGCCTAATAATAAAATAAATAAAAGGATCACTATGAAAAGGTAAACAAAGCCTCGCTCTATCTCTGCAACACAACCTCTTAATAATTAAGATATATGCCAAGTGGTCTTCCAAAGCACTAAGAACTATGACTTATAAATATCTAATTTGGCATATGAGGAAAGCACAGAAAGCAGTGAAGCAGATTTTGGGGTGCAAGTACATTACCTAAATGCCAATTCTTTACCTCTTCAACAATCATTTTCCCATCATCAGTGAAAACAGTCTTCCTAAATAAAATCTTGCCCTCTGTCCAGTATGGTAGCAAATTGCACAGTACTGATAAAGAGCTCAATGTTTTTAAACAACTGATTTTCTCAACACTTTCTCCCTGGCCATAATTCACAATGGCAAAGATACAAAGTAGTAACAGCCTATTGATTAGCCTAAGCTGTGTGGCACAAAAGAAAAGCTCTAACAGACAAGTCACTGCATATTTACACAGATTATCTTGCTGATGCTCGATTTCTGTGCCTGTGTGGGTGTGTGCTCTGTTTACAGTGTGAAATACTAATCAAATTGAATCTGATGAAACTGTTAAGAAGCATCCTTGAGATAAGTAAATAATCATCACTGTTTACACACACAGGCATGCACATGTACAGCTTATAGGTCCTCTGTATTTTGTGTTTGCTTCAAAAAATGCGTACCAGATATGTGAGGAGGTTCTATCCTGTGGTCATCATCAAGATAACAAATGTCTGACTGTGCTAATGTTCATGAATAGTTTATTCAACACAACAGTATGTCAGCCAAATTATAAACCCTATTCCCACCGTAATTTGTAAATTAAGGTTTAACTTGACTGCAGCCTTCACCCGGAAACTGAGACTTTGAGACCTACATAGCCTTTCTATTTCATGAGATACAAGAAAATGTCTATCTTGAGATCAGATTAAAAATCCCTACAGAAACCCAACCAAGTGTCATACACTTTCACTTCATACACTTCCATACTTGTGGGAAACATCAAAACATTAGGATATAATGTATGTATGTGTGTAACTGTCTTTGTCTCTGAACAGAATGGGCAGCATAAATCCTTCCAATCATCTTCACAGAAAATGCTTACAAACCATATGGATGGTGTGAAATATAAATGGACCAATCAAATCTCTGTTCTGATAATAGGGTAAGGGATCTCACACTCCTCTGTCATGAAAATTTGACTGGTTGATTGGTTGACTGAGAACTGAATATAAGTGAATTTTATTTTATTATTAAGTCTAGGCTAAGGGGTTTTGCACGGTTACCCATCATAAGTTCTGTAATAAATAACAAGGATGTCCAGTATGTTTTCATAATTCTGTGTTTTAAAAGATGGACATCTGAGTGACTTGTGATGCCCTTCACATTTTGCTGACGACAGATGTGAAAAGACACTTTGAGCACTTCCGTTGTGTCAATTTTATTCCTCTGTACCACTAGAGAATTGTCCGCAGAGCTCATCAGGTAATGTAATGTATAGACCCATTTATTTTTTCATCAAGTAGGTAAGTTACATTTCTTCTGACTTCTGCCAATGCAATCAAATCATTGTAATTTGACATTTAGATGTCTATTTTACATCTACCAAAGGCTTGACATTTAAATAACACCACCTGTCATTAGCATCTCATTACTGCCTTTTTGGACAGCGTGAATGGTTTGCACAGGCAGCCTACTATGTCTGCTACACAACACAATCTAGACTGTGCACACAGCTCCTTTCACTTTTGTACTTACATATACAATTGTAATGAAATCTCATTGCTTATATGTCCTCTTTCTGGCTACATGAATGAAGTGTCCACAGAGACTCTCCTGATATAAGCAGTGCACTGGCAAGTATTAAGGTATTAGTCCTGGATGAAGAAGTACAAATTTCCCATGGATGTGAACATTTTTTCTTCTGAATTGGTTGGGGTGATTAAACAGACTCAGAGTTGGAGAGATGTTACTCTTGCCATTTCAGCATGCTTGAACAAAAGCACTCTAGCAGATTGATGCTTGCCCTGGCAAAGCTCTCTAAAACACAGCCATCTTCTTATAACTGTGGTCTATCAAAGGGGAAACACATTTAGCTATTAATGAATGTCACTAAACCTTTATAAATGAAATGATCTTTTATTTGTTAAGTGTATAAAATGTAATTAGAATATTAAAATCACTGAATTTACAGTAAATGTGATATATCAGGATATAAAATATATATTAGGGCTCACACACTAGGGCTACTTTAGCATAATTAGTTAACCTAAAGCATGTCTTTGGACTGTAGAAGGAAACCTACGAGGATATAAGGAGCACATGAAAACTTCACATAGAAAGGACTCTTCAAGGACAGCTTCACCTGAGATCAAACCCAGAATCTTCGCACAGTGAAGTGACAGTGCTACCCACCGAGCCACCATGCTGCACTTAAACAAACACAAGATAATTCTATAAAAATACTGTCCACCTTCGATGTGTTTATGCTTACACTCAGCAGCAATAAGCTCCTCTGAGCAGTTAAGAATTGATTTTCACAAAGCAGGAACAGGCTATAAAAATAATTAAACATTTGCTTACGATTTCCAGTTTCTAATGTAAAAAAGAATTTTACTGTTCCTAGAAGACCAAAAAAATTCTCGTACAGAACCTCATGTTTCAAATGTACTAAAAGCATCTAGAGTTTTAGATTTTTTGTAAGGTGCTTTGTAAGAGCAATCATGGTTCAGATCCTGTGACTGTTGATTCTCTAAAACATAGACATGAGTTTGATCTTTTCCACTTTGATCACAGATGTCTGTAGTGAATTCTTTCATAAATAAAGCAAAAATTGACTTTTTTGCCTTAGGTTTTGTTTAATAAAAAACCTAAGGCAGGGCATCACTCATATCATGTTGAGTATGAATTTCTGTCACTCCATTCCATTCCAGCAGAGCAAATCACTACTGGGCCAGCTGGGAGAGGCCATTTATGCAATATCAACACAGCCATCTGGGCAGTAATGAGGCTTTCATCCTTATCAAAGGTCTTTTTATATCTGACGGAAGAAGAGCAATAATGATGCCTTTTGACAACAAACAATCAAAACTCAATTTCTGTACCAAGAGTGTTTTGCTACACAATGGCACTGCCTCAGAGATGCCACACTACTTGAGGGACTGTATATCACAGTGAGTGGCACTCATCCGGTACTGAAATCAGCCAAGACTGAGGCACATCTGCTTTTTTTTATTATTCTGACTACATGTTTAGAGGCTTGCTCGTGTCCCAAAAGGTTGTCTTTGAAGCTTCTTCATTTACTGACATCCTGCACTGATGTCTGTTTCTTTGTGGATAATGTGAGCTGATGGCACGGTTGCCATGGAGTGACACTGTGGAATGAAAGGTGTTTTACACCCCAAAACAGCCTTTCCCTAAATATTTTCAATATAATATGATATTTATCATATATTTTGCAAAAATTTCTCACACTGAGAAACCCAAAGGTCTGCATTCCTTGACCAAAATTGCTAGGGTTTGTGAATCACTATCAATCAAAAGCACATGAAACTTAACAAAACACTCAGAGACATCTAGTTTGCTCAGGATCCTCAGAGAATATTACTGATTAAATAGGGTGATTAATGTAACCTTTGTGGTTCAGGATGAGTGGTACATTCATGGAAAAATACCCAGCCACTGGGGGCTAGACCACAGCCTGTAACAATGGTGAGGGATGCATCAGGAAGGTCATCTGGCACAAAACCTTTGCCAAAATTGAGAGAGAGCGGCCATCCACTGTTGTGACCCCCAAAGCGAGCAGTATGAGATGGACTGTAGATTTTGTGATTCATATTTGCATTCAAATATAACTATAAAACCCATTTAATACATGTATTCTGATGGCACTTGAGCATTTTAGCCCAGTTAAAATTACTTTCACATAAAAAGGACAACCATGTATCTCAGAAGCCCGCTTTTGTGTTATATAGCTGTAGAGAAGAAATGAAAGACATAAAAACCAATCATGTGAAAATAGTAGATAGTAATGAAAGCTCAGCTCCTCGCGACCAAGGTTGATCATGTTTTGCTTGAGTAGACAGAAACATTTTTCAGATATACTCTTATCAGCCACAGAATAGTCTCTGGACATGAGCTGAGGTGCTATACCAAAAAAGACACCATGGAATTGGTTCAGACAAAGGTTTTCCATGAGCCTTGGAATTGAAATGTGTATGTCATAATGCTTTGATGTTTCAGACAGTGTGCTTTAAGACTGTAGCTCTTTGTTGTTTATGAATGTGAAGTTGGAGAATAAACATGGTTTCTGGGCACTCTGAATGCCTAGATCTGAAGATTAATAGGGGTGGCTTTTGAGAGAAAGGGCAAGAGTAGGCCAGGGATCCTGGGAAAATTGAGTTTTAGCTTTAAGGGAACAGCTTATCTGCTTTGAAGAAGAAGAGGTAAGAAAACTCCTCAACACCCTGATAGGATCAAAAGGTCTCAAGGAAAACGGCTCTCTGTTTTGTACACACAAACGTACATTTTAGCTGTTCACTTTAACATAAAAAGCTTGGGCATGCTCAAACTTGTTTTTAAAAGTTTTACAGTCCTCCACACATGCGCAGAAACATTCCTACCAGTTAATGAGGTTCCCTGGCGATTTGGAGCTACAGTAGGTCATACTATATCACATGAACAGTGTTTGAAGTCCAGTATTCTGGTACCATTATTATCATTATCGAACTACATTTGATCACGCATTTGATCAGTGTATTAGGGTCAGTCCATTTAAGTCTATAGCCTTTCAAATGTCTAGTAACAACAATAATTTGCTTAAATCTATTCATTCAATGTTTATCACTAATAAAGTCCCCATTTATTAGATACACCTCTTTGTTTCTACACTCCTTGTCCATTTTATCAGTTCCACTTACCATATAGATGCATTTTGTAGTTCTACAATTACAGACTGTAATTTATCTGTTTCTCTACATGCTTTGTTAGTCCGCTGTACTCTGTTCTCTAATGATCAGGACCCCCTCAGAACTACCACAGATATACCACAGTCGCTGTTTGGTAGTGGATGATTCTCAACACTGACGGCATGGTGTCATGTTAGTGCGTGTTTTGCTGGGACAATTGGATCAGGCACAGCAGTGCTGCTGAAGTGTTTGTGTTCACTTAATATACATTGTATTAGATACATCTACCATATCACTCCATCTTTCAGATCTGTTGTTGCAGTTTGTGTTAGTCATCCTCTTATATTCATCAGTTCTGCCTATCACATGATGCTGCCTATAGGATGCAGGTGGCTGGACATTTTTGGTTGTTGAACTATTTTCAGTCCAGCAGTGACACTCAGGTGTTTAAAACCCCAGCAGCACTGCTGTTCCTGATTCAATCATATCAGCACACTAGTGTCACTGGATTGCTGAATCTGATCCACAACCCAAATAATAGCTGATCTATGGCAGTCATGTGGGGACTCTGACTATTGGGGAACTGAGTAAAAGGGACCAACTAAATACATATACATAGATAATAATACATTTTTTATTTATCCAGGCAAGTCATTAAGAACAGTTTTTTATTTCCAATGGCAGCCTAGATTACAGTTGTAGAACTACAAAGTGAATCTATAGGGTAAGTGGAACAGACAAAATGGACAATGAGTATAAAAATCAAGGAGGTGTACCTAATAAAGTGAACAGAGAGTGTAAATTTATTACAATAGGAAATATATTTTTCTGCATATTTTTAAACACTATCAGCATTTAATCATATTTTAAGACAGTCAAATAAATTACTTCTCAAATACTGTTGGATAAAAGTTGTATTAACATCAGATGTTTAAACGTATATTTTTTTCATTCACACACGATTCAACAATTTATTAAAAACACCTAAGGGGGAGACATTTTTTATAGCTTTTTGTAAAATAATATGTGAAATGCATCAAATGTAACTGAAGTATCCTCCCATGAATATTTTACTTGGGAATTTGGGAACTCATCATTTAGGACTTTACTTTTACTGTTGAGTTTAGATAAAGAAAAAAAAATAAATAAATAAAAAATGTTAATACTGCATACACATTTCCTGGATGTGATCAAAAATGTCATTATACCATTACGAAAACAGTGATAGATTATACATGCTACACATTGCTATACCAGGTCAGCTTCTAATGCCAAAGTGAAAACACACACAAAAATGTTTTCCTGTCTTTAGTTCAAAGGTATGCTAATTTTTTAGTCTTATTGGTCTCTTCATAAATTAATATCCTAATTTCATGAAGCATAAAACCTTGTTATTATAGGTGTGAATAATTAAAGAATAAAGAAATTGACTATAATAATGGCTCAGGAGATCTGAACCACAGGCTCTGTTTAAAAAAAATACCCTGCTCATCTAATATGGGGCCCCCAAGCATAACTTATAATACCTCCATTTCAAACATACTGTTTCCTTAAGAATAGATGTATGCATGCTGGAAGCTTTAACTCTGAACCAAAAAAGATCCACACATGCATATAGTGAAAAAGCTAAAGGAGACTTATGCTCTACTGGGTCAAACATTTCTGGTAAACAATCCTGCTCTAATTTGTTGGCCTTAAACTCAAAAAAGGAAGGCGGAGGCACCCTACTCCAGCTCAGTTTCATTAAAATAGTCCTTCACTTTTCTATTTGGTCTATCTATTTACCAGTAACTATGGTATATTTATCAGGGCCAATAATGGCATAATGCTAAATCTGCAAAAGTAGAAGATGAGCTTGTCAGCTTTCATTTAGCCAGCAGTAACAGCTATTGAACAACATATGCAGAGACGCTGATGGTAACACATGGATAAGTGAACAGGATATTGCATTGCCTGCTCAATAGGCCAATGCAATTAGTGAGAAAAATTATCATAGAAATTATTTTTGAAGCTGGAAATGTGAGTATAAAAATCTATTGTGTCTGGATCATGAAAGAATAGATACACTAAATACAACGTGAAGGGTTTTTTTCTTTGTTGTAATGAAAAATCTAAATTAAAAAAACTCATTCAGTAAGGTCCAATTCATCTCATTTGATGTGTGGAAAATGGATCACAATGCAGATGTTACTGATTGTATTTAGGTGTGCCAAAGGCCATAGTGTGAAGGAAGTAGCTGAATTTGTAGGAGCATATGGTCATCTAGATAGCAGTCACCAGGAATTTTCTGTGGCAGTCTTACATGCAATTTCAGCCATATGTGATTCATTTTTGTCCAGTGAGTGTATTTTGAATTAAATTAAATTACTTAAAACCTCATAATATTGTGAGACTTTACATAATCTTACTATTGCATAAATCTAAACTAGCTATATGCTTAAATTATATGCACGTCAAGGTCTTTTCACTACTTTTAGTTGCCTGTACCTTTGTGCTTTGGTACATGCAACACTTCTGCCTAGTAGCCACACTCATGCTTTGGGAATGTATGTTAATAGACATACGAATGTTTGCATGCAATGGCCAGACATTTAAAAATATATACAGACCTACAATGTGAAAGGTATGGTTTTGGAATTGAATGAGATATCGATATATGAAAACATCTATATAGTTAATGGTGTATAGAATTAAAGTAGAGAGAGTACATTTCAAATGAACAGATTAAACAGAAACTTTGTTTCAAAGCATGTATGGAATAGTATTAGGTAATAAAGCACTATAGCATTATGCGATTTCTTGTGCACTATTTAAATCAGTGTAACGGTTTAGCCGGTAGGTGGAAAGCTGCTCAAAGACAAACAAAGGAGCCCTGCCATAGTTATCTCTAGCAGGTCTGTCGTGTTTACAGATCCATGAGAGATTGGAGATACAGTAAATGAGATGTCACTGTGTTTTACAATCCAATGAGCAAGCTGTGCTATTTGGTGTAGCGGTCTATGTGGCTGAGCTTATGCCATAAAAGTAAACTACCGGTAAACGTAGCGTTCTGTGCTAGCACAACAATGTGTGTTTTTATTTGCATTTAAGAGAAATTGAGAAAACTTTCATGTTGTGCATTCAGCACAACTCCCAGCCTCCTACAGACTGAGACCATGCCAACACCAGGTGTACATCTGAAAGCGTAAGGCCTGAATGGTTTAACACAGCATGTGCTGTCAGCAGCCTGTAGCACAATAATCTGCTTCGTGCTCTGGGAGCAGAATGGAGAGATGAGGAAGGAGGCTGCAAAAGCCACAGGGATAATGGGAGGGAGCACGTCACGGTGATCAGACGGCAAGTAGAGACTTTTTACGTGTCTGCAGATCTGTCAGCGAAGGACAGTTCCCTCAGGCAACAATGTGCATCAGGGTGTACGCGTATATGGGTCTAACGCCCTTAACGCTCCAGTGCGGTGTGGTTGGCCTGCCTTTGCCCACTGCAGCTGTTGAGACGGAACATTGAAACGCAGGGAACGTCAATTTATGACGAGCAGACAATCTGTTCCGCCTCAACAGGGGGGAATTCAGGATGTCATGTTAAGCTCTGCAAAAATCCTGCAAAATGGAATGTGACAAACAGTGACAAGTTAGTAAGTCAGGTTTCTTCTATTATTCCCTTATTCTCTCTTTCACTCTCTCTCTCTCCTCGGCTCTTTTTCTCTCTATTCTTCCAAAGCACTTGACAAACTGAGCATGTGAATGGGTGGCTGTAATTGACAAATGTTGACGGGCAGCAGAGAAGCAAGCTCCCATGGTGCCTAGCAGGGTCTGAAAAACACCCCTTAAATGCGGCAGCAAGTTTATGAGAGGGCTACCAAATCCGATGTACACGTACGCATGCTGATACATTCTGAACAATCTTTATTTTTTTTTTATCTTCACCTTGAACATACATCTCAAAACAACCTTACACAGCCACATTCGCATTTGCTTCACAATTTATGCCTCTCTGAGCACAGATGTTTTCTATTTGTTAGAGATATATGGCACATCCTGGCCCACAAGTACTTCAGCCACTGATAAGGTTCTCGAATCCTGGATGATAGCAGCATGCCATACTTCTTCCCCCAGTAATTTCTGCAGTCCGATCATTTTTCTTGTGGCAAGCAACAGTTTTAATCTGAAGGTGACTTTCAAGACTTTCATGTTTTTGCTCTCTCTTTCTGTGCCTCTCTGGCAGTCTCCCTTACAGCCAGGCCTATATGAGAGTTAGTACTTCATTTCCACTGGGATCATCATATTTAATTTGCCTGCTGGGAGGAGTGAAACAGAGAGGTTGAAAGCATAGAGTGCAGGGATCCAACACAGAGGGAGAGTGAGTGTTGAGAGTCAGAGAGATGGCTGTACTAAAATAAGTAAAATATGCCGTTTTCACATTTGAACTACTTTCACACGTGTAGTGTATAGCTAAAGATGTTTTATGTCAGATGCACTATAGGAAATTTTCCCAGAGGCTACACCTGTAAAGTGCATACACGAGACACATCAGGACACAAAATGTAAACTGAAGACTGTTATTGTGTACTTGGACATATCTGCAATAAAAACAAAAGAGTGTAAATGAATATAAAAGCAAGAAGTTCTTTGTGTTTATTTTTATTTCCTGCTACAAATGTTTTGGACATTTGTATTCACACATAAAGCTCTTCCCCAATGTCCGGAAAAGTTCTGGGTTACAGTACACGCGTGACATTGAAGCCTAAGAAATGTCGACCTTTTTTATACCAGATATACAGCGGGGCCCACTTGCAAAATTGGTTGTTGGTATTTGTGGAAATATATTATTCACTTGGCAGAAGGATGATGACCCAAAGAACACCTCACAGCTTTGCAACAACTATTTGAAGACTAAAGAAGATCAAGCAGTGCTGACTGTCATGGACTTTCCTCAGCAGTGAGCATTTATGCAGCCACTTGAAGACAGAAAAAGCCAAGCTTTGAGTAAGATAGAATATTGTAGAAGAATGCTGGGAATAGAATATCATCAACTTTTGGAGTCCATACCAGTTCGAGTGCATGCAATCATTACAGCAGAAGTTGGACTTTAAGACCAAATACAAATAAGTAAAATGATGTAACTCATTTTTTCAAAGATTCAATTTTCCATTCAAATTGTTATGCTGATTATAAAATTTGTAATGAGAAACATAAAATTATGAGAATGAGAAACATTGCATTTTTACTAGAGGTCTTAAGCGTTTTGGCCCCCACTTTGTTCTGCACTAAACCAAAGTGTTATGGGAAAAAGGATATGAAATGGAGGCCGGGAAGAGAAAATAGACATAGAGAATAAAAAAAAGATATACCAGAATGAGTGCAATGTAGCAACAGGGCAGCGAAGTGGAATATATATGACAGTACATTTGCAATAGACTATTAAAAGGTCCTTGAGGATATGTAGACACATCAAAGCAAAGGCATTTAGTACACATACCCTGTTTTTTTGCAGACAGATGACACCAAGCCATATTCAGTCATACCAAATTTAAACTCCAAGTGAAAGCAGTGACATAGACCGTAGGTTAAAAAAAGAAGTATTGGAATTGGAAAATATCCTGTAATATATGTCAAAGTCAGGTGTGAGGAGGCACTTTATTTTCCATGTATTCCATAATGATCAAAGGTGATATGGGACTATACAGTGGTGTGAAAAAGTGTTTGCCCC
>JAUZSU010191680.1:0-12055 GCA_034780255.1 Parotocinclus maculicauda | reverse complement strand
ATGTAACTTACTGATATATTAGCCATCTATGAGTTTTTTGGTATATGGATGTTGACTATTAATAAGCATACCAGCTTGTGTTTAAACTAAAATGCTGTTGTGTTTTCCCTATGTATGCATTTCATATTGACTTTGGTGGTCAGATTTCACTTTCTTATTATATCAGTATTAGCAGAGCTAAAGAGAATGTGTAATTTGACCATTCATTCATTTACGGAAAACATTTTGCAATGGACAGTACTGTGGCTATAGAGTTGCACATATTTTAAGGGTATACATAAGCAAAGTAAACAGCTTATTAAATCAATTAAAGTTAATTAAAAAGTGTTAAGTAAAAAGAATGGATAGACATGGTTGAAACTGCTAACAGATTTCGACCATCTATCACGTTTGAAAAAAGTCCAAGAACTTTGCATTTACATTAAACAAATCAGTTTTATTTCATTTTCCTCTTGTTGTCAAACTTCACATTTGTACTGATAGAAATACATATATATATATATATATATATATAAAAACAAAACTTCACAGATTCATTCACTTATTCCGTCATTTGGTAATGGAAAATTTTGGACAAATAAGAACGTTTAATAATCCTTCATACAAATGTGCTTGGTATAAGGACGCGAGTATGTCAGGAATAAAAGATACTGACATTGAAATTACCTTCTCCTGGTAATTCATATGACTATGGAATTAATAGACAGACCAAAGAGAATATACACTGTTTACAAAAATCAGGGGATATTTCATATATATATATATAAACCTATTATTCATAGATCCTTTTTGTGGTAATACCAGTTATGATGATTATTTTATGTTAAATTCCTTACAGATTAAAGAGTAAGTGTTAGAAATATAATTTAATGACGAATAAATATATACCATACTACTATGATATATTACCAAAGGTAAAATGTTCAAGCATTTTAAGCTCTTGGTGTGTGTATAAATGTTTGTGTGCATGTTGTATATTATAGTTTTAGACCCTATTATTAAACAATAAAAGAAAATGCCTTAGGTTTTTGTTTACAAAAAAATCTGTTCTTTTAATTTTGTTCATATTAGACAATTCATATAGACTACTAAAAATACATATATTGTTTAAAAACAGACAGTAATTCAAATAGAGCAAAATAAAATAAAAAGCTCTATTACTTTAGTCTTTTTACTAAAAATCCACCAGGTTTTCTTTTTTTCCCTAATTTAGGTCATTCACTTTGGAACATAGCCTACTAGTGCAAACAGGCAGGTTATAACTACACTAGCACAGAAATGATCTTCCAGTGGCACAAGTTTGTCTTTTCACTAAAAGTCTGTTGTCTTTTGGGTTTTCCCATGTAGGCAATTCATATTGATTTTCCTGGTTGAATTTCACTTTCTCACTTATATCAATGTTTAACATGGCTGTAGAAAGAACATGCGTTTACTGAAGATCTACAAATCAATTTAAAATATATTTCTGTGGGCGATCACACTACAGCAGCTCACTTCACGCTGCTTCAGTTTGTAAGATTTATTCAGGCATACAGTTGCTACTCCGGGTGACTGCGGTAGCCTAGCGGTTAAGGTACTGGACGGGCAGCACGGTGGCTCGGTGGGTAGCACCGCTGCCTCACAATAAGAAGGTCCCGGGTTCAATCCCGGTGGAGAGACCGTGGTCCTTTTTGTGTGGAGTTTGCATGTCCTCCCCGTGTCTGCGTTTGTTTACTCCGGGTACTCCGGTTTCCTCCCACAGTCCAAAGATATGCGTGTTAGGTTAATTGATTACTCCAAATTTGCATTGATTTGAGTATATATATGTGACTGGTGTTGAGATGAACTTGTGTATGGATATAACCTTGTGTGTGTCGCTTATATGGCCACTGATGTCGATAGCGACATTAAAGAAGCCAAATAAACAAACAAACAAGGTACTGGACTCTGGACCACAGTTAGGTTCTTAAGCAAGACCCTTAACTCACCATTGCTTGAATTGTAAAACTATATGAGTTGTAAGCCGCTCTGGATAAGGGCATCTGCTAAATGTAAATGATATAGGTGGAACCTCTCCCCAGCATTGATAAAGAGTTATCATTATTATAATGATTGCAATTTCATAACTCAACACATTTAACAAAAAATATTGTATTAAGTAATGTATATTTTTTATTTCTAATTAATGTATTGTATATTTTCTGATTGGATTAGAATAATTATAAGAATTAATTGATTTGACATTTTACAGTACCTGTATATGCATTTATCTTTAAGCATAACTCTCTAATTGGGATTTAGACTCAAATACCTTTACTTCAATTCATTTTTGTCTCACAACCACGTGGAACTGTGTATGGAAATCGAGATCTGTTCTAAACAATCATTCTTGCATGTATCTTATTTTTAATATAAAAAAGAGCCTTGCCAGAATTACTTTTAAAGTAATAGATATCCCCCTAAAGACCTCATTTGTTCCTCATGTGAAAGTGCAGGCTATATATATCCACTAAGCATTTCAAATATCTCCATTAGCACAACAACACAAAGGTGATATTTTTGATATGAGTGCAATAAGTAACACAGTGATCCCTACCCAAGCTTGAGATGGACTAGTGTCTCATCCAGGGTACACTTAGATATGCACTCTAGTTCTCCAGTGATTTCTCTCATAGCCACCACATGTGACCCTGACCAAGAAAATATATATATATATATACATTGCAAAGCAGTGCATGTAATCCTGTTGTGCTTTTGCTCCTCCTGACCAAGGTCACAGAGGAGAGTCTGGAGTCTAACCCGGATTTCACTGGTTGCAGGCAGAGGTAAACCCTGAACAGGTCACCAGTCCAATTTAGGATTCCGTAAATGAATCACCCAACCGGAGTGCTGATTCCAGGAACTGGCTTTTAGACCTGTCAGACAAATAAAATAGTTATTCTTGGTGATCTCACAATTTTAATTTAATTAATCAATATTAATCAGTCTATTGATTGATTTGATTTTGACCTTAAAAAACATATGAGTAACAACATAAGCTGCACACCTTTTAATAATCCAATTACATTACTTTCATCATGCCTTATCTTGTTTGCCGCACCAAACATTTCATTGTGACTCTTTGAAAGAAGGCTGCCGGGACAGTGAAATTACCAGGACAATACCTTGTTAATCCAAGATATTCCTTTTATTACACAAATAGAAAAAACAGTAGCTGCAACCTGGATTTGAGTCACAACTGTTTGAGTCAGGCCAGGTCTTGCATGCAGGCACCTTTAACCAGTCAGATCTGCCTGTGCTGCAACAGTGACCCTTTTAACCAGATGATGGACTGGCATCCAGTCCAAGGCACACTTACACCACTGCCCAGTGAATTCCGTGACGCATGCCAGATCTCTCCCATGAATCTGATCAGGACAAGTGGCCTAAAATGTGGAGATAATGGGGAAAATATGTATATAAATAAATATAGGGTTAGTTCTAAACTGTCTGGATGGGCAACATAACGTAAAGCTGACTATGTAGGTGTAAATAAAACACATTGTACTGCAACTGTTTGACAACACTACAGTTAAAACTGCATGTATAGCAAACATGTGTAATGAAGTAAATGTAACAAAGCACATTTTTTAATTTTAATTTGACATATAAAAAATAGGGCTGCAGGACACAAATGCAGCCCAGGTAATGACAGTCATAAAGAACTAGAGCTTTTAGATTGTGACCATTTGTTAAAATTTAGGATCTATCAGACAGATCTCCTGTTGGCAGTAAATGTTTGTTTTTGCACCGATCCAGACAGCTCTCTTGGCCGAGAGTGAGATCCACTGAAGAGCGCATTTTATGTTTCGTTGTAAAACACCACTTTGGTTTTACTTAGCTTTGCTAAATATTTTCCCTTCAATTTCTCTGGACACCAGTTTCCTTGACCAAGCAGAAGTGCTGCAGCTCTTAAAAAGCCGTGCTTAAACTTGCTTTCCAGTGCATTATGAAGCCCATAGGTCTGAATAATTGAGGGTATGTCCATCCTTTCTCTTTAATCTAATCAACCTGTTGTTGTTGGCTCTTTTGGAACAAAGGAGTGTGCAGTGTAATTAAGGACTGGCTTTCTAACCTTGCTTTTTATGAACGAGCTACGATGTGCAGCAGAGCTGTTGTTGAAGCTGATGCATTTCTAATTAAGCTTAGTCATGTCTTTTAAAGAATTAGATCTGATTAAAACCTTTTTGATGATCTGTCAACTCAATAACATATCCATCTCTACTTCATTTAGTAATTTGCGGGGTCATTTGTTGCCTCTTAGGTGAAATTAGTGGATTGTTATAATGATTTCATCTTAAATTATATATCTATTTTGCTTATTAGATGAAGGAATTCAGCATAATAACATAAAGGCATTGAATAATCATATCCACCACTACTCAACTAAAAAAAATTCAGAATATTTTCACTTGTGAAGAACTTGACTGTGTGTTCTTGCATATTAATTAAGCTTAGTTTTTCTAAATGACACAACACTTCTAACAATAATTATGGGATATAAAAAATATAAAATATAAAACATATATATATATATATATATATATATATATATATATATATAACATCAGTTTTATGAGCAGTATAGGGTTGCTATATTTATAATAATAATTATGATAATTATGATAATAATAATTAAGCTATATTTATCTCTTGTGCTGAGTGTGAGTGTGCAATCACATTACAGGAAATCACGTCAGTGTTCCATGAAAGTTGGCACAATTTTTATAATGTTTTAGTCCAACTTTTTCTTTTCTTTCCAATTTTGTAATTATTTACAGTATATGGAAGAAGTAGGCAGTATAGCATTATACGTAATTTATGGAACATATGCTTCTCTGGTTATTGGGTTCGGTCAAAACTTTGTCAATGCTGGCTTAGTCATTTTACCCAAACAGACACACCACCATGTTTTCAACAAACCTCTTGTTCTCTGCTATCAGTATATATTTTGGAAGATAGTTTTTATTCCCACACCACCAGAATTTTTTTTATGAAACAATGCCATAACATGTACCAACAGGATTTAAAACATGCCAAGAAGGTTTGTTCCACATGACCCAATGCTTTCAGCAGACATTTTCTATTGATGCACAGAGTTAATTGAATGCAATCTAAATTTCATAACAAACTATGAAATGAATGATTTCACAGACATGCAGCACCTTTCCATTAATTGATAGAACAATATATGTATTCAGTTATCTGAGGTGTTTTTTCCTCATATTAACTTAAACATGGGGAAAAAACACATCTGCACTAGTGCATCATTTTAATCATAAACATAAAATTTTTTTATACAGTATAACATTGTACCACGGTGCATTATTTCATAATTCTGTACACTTAAACAACAAATTAATTTATTGAAAATAACTGCAGAAAACAAAGTGTTATGGTAATTTGTGTATTTAAATTTCTGTTCATGTCTTCTTGTAGGAGACAGACAGCCGAGGAGCGAGAGGCTGAGAGGCAGCAGGCTAACCGTTTAATGCTTCAGCTGCAGCAGGAGGCTTTCCAGAAGACACTAAGCCAACCGCTCCAGCCAGACCCTTTGTGCCTGCACAACTCATCGCTGTATGCCCTTCAGAACCTCCAACCCTGGGCCGAGGACAACAAGGTGACCTCCGTCACCTCTGTGGCATCTGTAGTCTGACCCTACACCTTTCCATAGTGTTTCCAAATGAGCAAGAAAAGGATTTATTAGTCATGGGTTATTTGGAGTATGGGATGCCAGTTAGGGGTGTATTTCAGACACACTCATTTGGACTGGTTACAGGAGATATGCAAGCCATAAGTTAAGCGTATTTATTTTGTCAATCACTAGCAAAAAACTCATTTTGTGCTATCCTGCCCTGTGTTTAATGGAGAAAATTAGTCACTTGAATGCATATTTTCTATGATTGTATGGAATCAGCTTCCCCTTTGTAATAAGATTATGCCGACTTTTGAAGAATTATGGGGAGGTCAGTGACAAATGAGTGTGTTGCATTTATTCATTCCCAAGTGGACTGTAATGGAGGTTGAAAACCAACACACTTCTATTTTTCAGATAAATATTGTTATGCCCACCTGAATCTGGTCTTTAGTTCATCGCTTACACTTCGTTTTCGCTCCTTTTTCTTCAGCTGCCCGTATAACAGAGGGCGGTAGCCAGTTGTCTCTTCCAACCCAAAAGTGTGGCTGAATTTCGACCATCAAGATGGATATTTGTCTACGTGCCATCTGGCATCAGCGAGACCGACTCAACCACTGGCTCATTTGTTCTTGTTGTTTTGCTTTGAACTCCATAAGATGTGTTTGTGATGCATGTTCACCACGTCTCCTGTCAAAGCCAGGGACTGAAGACTTTCAGTATTGTCAAGCTGGAGTTCTTTTTCACATGAACTTTACAAGCAATTATGAAAGAGCTCCCTGTGTATAATTCATGACATGACATTTAAAGTTGTTTTATATTAAACATAATTGTGACTTCTAAAAATGCTCTGGATTGTGTCTATCTTTGCCTTGCATATATAACAGATCATGACCAACAGACTAAACCGATAACTGAAATCTGTAGTGTACTCCAGTATCCTCACACATATAGTAGCTTTGAGGCTTTATGTGAGGTCGATGTACCTGATATGAAGTGTTTTGTTGTTTCTGACCCATGATGATCCAGAGCATGTACATGCTTGTAAACAAGTGTTATTATCCAAGTTTAATAGGGAAAAAGAAAGCCAAGACAAAACAAAGCATTTCCTCTCTGGATGCCACAGCACAGCGCTATCAAGCTTAATCTCCAGAGGAGGGGTGCAGAAGCACCGTTGTATTCTCTGCAGCAAATGAGCCTTCACACTCCTCAGTACACATGGCTGCCTCTCCCAGGAAATGCTAAAGAAGTAAACTGATTAGAGGAGGGTGTGTTGTGCATGCAGCCCATGGCCCACAGCAGAGAATCCACAGCAACATAAATCATCGCCTCCTGCAGCTTGGGTTGGAAAACAGAATGCTGTTTATAAAATGAAAGGCAGAAATATTCCGTTTTTTATAGATTAGTATTTATAAACACAATTTAACATCTATAAAATGATTTAGTTTGTTCAGTTGTTACATTGCAGGTGTATTAATATACTACAATATTAATTTATATCATTATTTATATCATAATACAATATAATTCTTCATTTTACAGGGTATTATTTTAAAAATGATAAGTTGAACTCCAGCTACAGTGTGCAAGTACGGAAATAAAGTAGTTTTTACGAACAAAATGAGAATAATGAGAACATTTTGTCCATGCATGTAAACACACCCCAGAACCTGTACTTCTTGCAGTAGTTGCTTCAATGGTGCCGTACACCGGCAAAACTCTTGATCTTGCATTGCTTACTAAAGGATGCATTATGATCTTCAAAACAGGTCGTTGTCTGAATTGGACATTGACCATACATTACCGTAGTCACATACTTTGCACATATTGTTTTATTTTAAATAAAAACAATATGAAAACATTTAGTACTGCACTGTACAATAATGTAATCTTTATCTTTGTATCAACAATAAAACTTGAAATACTAACCAAAAACAAAAAAGAGAGTAGAATGACACCAGGTTTTTTGTATCCCATAAGACTGTGATTAACATTTCAGTCAGCAGGTGCCACAAGGATTTGCTTGTGCTACTTTACTGTTGTGAATTAGATGTAGGAGACACATTTTTATTTCCAATTATAATTGATTAGGTTGCTAAGGTGAACAGATGTTGACATAAAATAGCACCTATTTGTATTACCATTTGTACTCTTATAATAATAATATTAATAATAATAATAATAATTATTATTATTATTATTATTATTATTATTATTATTATCATTATCATTATCATTATCATTATCCATCCATCTATTATCTTTCACTTAATCCACACGGGGTCGCAGGCCAGTCGGTGCCCACCCGGCAACGGCAGCAACAACCCTAGACGGGGTGCCATCCATTTTAGGGCCCACACACACAGTCATGCGTACAGTTACACACTAAGGACCACTTCAGAGACACCAATTAACTTAACATGCATTTGTTTGGACTGCTTAAGGAAACCAGAGTATCCAGAGTAAACCCATGCAGAGACGGGGAGGACATGCAGACTCCACACAGAAAGGACCCAGACCGCTCCACCCTGGGATTGAACCCAGGACCTTTAGCGGTGCTACCTTCCGAATTACCGTGCTGCCCATTATTATTATTATTTTTAATATACATTTTTTTGTGATTGCTATAAATCCATACTTCTGTAAGTCGTAACAAGTGGAAATAACTTATGTAGTTATACACAAACTACATGTCACATTTTCAAAAGGATGATTACATAGATAGTAGTAGTGCAAGCGATCCATACCTAGACCCATACCCAGACACCACCTGTGTCAATTTTGCATGTTCTCCCAGTGTCTGGGTAGGTTCTTCCAGGTTTTTTTTTGTTCCTACATTCCAAAGACAGATCACTTGGTATACTGTGTAAGGTTCCTTGGTAAATTCTCCCCAGTGTGAATGTTTTTGACTGGTGTGGTAACCAGGCTCCTGTCAGGGATATAGCCCATTGATACTGACAAAATATTAATAAATAAATAAATAAATAAATAAATAATTATTTACATATTGCTTTATTCATGTGATCTTACACTGTATATTGGTTCTTACTTCATAATTAGCGTACTTTACTATATAGCATTATCATTGTTATTTGATATTATATGTGTAAAAGCTAACATAAAATTTGTTATGGCACTGATTTTTTACTGTACCATTATAAAGTAAAAAATATATTAAATAATATAATATACTGTATATTAAATGTTCATATCATGTTTTTATTTTTATTTCTATTAGATATATCAGCTAAATCACTGTCATTGTTTTAATTAGGAATAAATAATTTCTACTTATTAATTCCTATTACCGTATTAATAAAATTAAATAAAATGTCTAGGTCTGTTCACATATAAGCGCTAATGTGTAATTATTAGAGGTATTATAATTACAACTAATAACACCTTTTAATTGTGTTAAACACATTACTATTTTTAATGTTAAACACATTCTGTGCCTTTGTATTTCATGCTAAAGAAATCCATTTATAAACAATTTATTTTTGAACGAGTGGACAATTTAAGCTTCAACAGAATGCATTTAATACTTTTACAAAACGCATTTTTTTAATCATGTATTAACTTGTTTGCTGCAACCAGACCATAACAAACATTTTAGTCAGTTTTTGTTACTAAAACAGGTAATTATATATTCTTCTTAATGACCTACATGCCAAAATACATTCTGGTTTGGTTATTATATGTACTTATTCCTGTTGGTGATGAAGGCTTATTTTGCTTTCAAGTGATACTTGAAAGTCGAGAACTTTGATGATAGAAAATTCCCCTTAATCGCTTCAAGCAAATTTGCTTTTTATCAAGAGAGCCATCTGAAAGCATTTTGTAATGAAATGCATTAATAGCATGAAAAAAATAATTAAAAAACATTGACAGTTTTTATAACTGTGATGATGTTCCTATGACTTAAATCCAAATTAATGTGTATCCAGATTAATTCTCCACAAAACATGAATTATGAATTATGAGAAAATACAGAATAAAATTCTAAATGTTAATGACTATTCCATTTATATTGAGGGCTCAACTAGCACCTGCAGTCCAGCTGCACCCAAGGGATCACTGGAGGGCTTTCCTTCCATATTCATGTTTTAATTCATTCAAAATTCTCTCTGCTGCTCCTGTTTGAGTACATTTGGCACAGGTTCTATGTTTGATGCCCTTCTTAACGCAACCAATGATGGAACCAAGTATAAATTAGCAAAACAACAAGAGATCCATGCTAGTCTTTGCTTGTGTTGCTTTTGCCATTGTTAATTTCATACTTGTGTGAAACAGGAAGTTGACCAGATATTGTGATTACAGGGAGATCTTTTGCACATAGAATTTATTAATGCACAATATAAAAACATTTATTACAGTAGTGAACAATATAATAATTAATATCTGTGTATCGTTTTTTATAAAACGTGAAACAGTTAACTATAACATAAGCAAAAGTAATGCTACCATGTTGTTTTCTAACATCAATTCTGTGGTTATCTTTTCTGCCAGCAGGTGTCACAAGGGTTACTAGTCATTCATTTGTCAATTAAATTTATATAAGACAGATTTTTATGTACTATTATAAATACTGAGACCTACGGATGGACATTAAATGGTGCCCACCTGATTATTTTTTTAATCATTAGCAAAACTTTCTTACATTTTGTTTTATTGCAGACAGTATGAACCTGAAATATTTCATGTTTTGTCTATTTAATTTCATTTGTAATTTATTTTATTTGATAATAAACATCAATTTCTGCATTTGAGGCCTGAAGGACAAAAAAAGTTGGGGAATGGGCAAATCTGAGGTAATAATGAATTTTATGAACAAAAGTAATAATTATGTGATTTCAAATAGGTGATTATGATGATATCATGATTTGATACAAACATAGTAGCCATGAGAGGGTGAGTCTCTGCTGAGCAAACCATCCAGAATATTATCAGCAACAAGTCAGGGTCTTTCATGGTATGAGGTTGGGTCAGATTGTGTCAAATGTAAATTTCAGTTATATATTTTCTTTCTTTGAGGAACATTGTTTTTAAACATTTCAATAATTTTTTCACACATTTGTTGACCACTGCAGATTTTTATATCTCCATATCTCCATTATATCTTTTTGTAGTTTTCATAACATCCCAACCTTTTCTAATTTGGGGTTGTATATTTAAACTTGAACCAAAGACTTTTATTACCATTAACAACTGAGAAAACAGTACATTTTAGCTGCTAGTTGCATAAATAACCTATCAGAGCATGTTGTTTCCAAGTAATTACAGCTCTCAGGATCAAGTTCTAACGTAGAAAAACAATAATACATATCAGATTTCACCATCAGGTGACACATTACAAATGTATAAATACAGTGTTTAGCTTTACTTATAGCTGAAAGAAAAACAGCAGTTTTACTATTGCTCTGCTGCTTCTTCATCATAATATATGATCATGTCAGTATAAGCTGATGATGCCCCTTTCACCCCTATTTCCTCCACCAAACCTCAATCTGCTTTCATCTCACTGACTCTGCCAGCATTGCGACATGACTTGGCGCCCTTTACAAAAATTCTTCTCACCCACTGTTTTCAAAAGCTGGGATTGTGTTAGTTACAGGTGTTGTGAGCATTCTATTTATCTTCAAAATCTTCATTTTTCTTTTTTTTCTTACCAGAGTTTCCCCGGTTTCCCATAACACTCTTTCCAGTTAACCTATAATGTATGGCAAAAAGGTGCAGAGGTGTAAAAACAGGCATAGTGCTTTGGTGGCATCTTAGGCCAAAATATTTTTTTTCCAGCTTTACCTTTTTACAACATTCAAGTAGCAAGAAAAACAAGGATAACATGGCTGGAAAAGTTACCAATAGAGTTACCTTTTGCTATACTTATAACTTACCTTACCAGAGGCAGGACATGAACTGGGTTGGCTGAGCAGTGGATGTTATGGGAAGAGGATTTCTGTCCAGTATTGGTGAAATATCGCAGGAATAACTGCCCATTTCTAATCCGGATTTATAAACTTGACACAAGTACTACCAGGAGAAACGTTATTACATTTCAACCCTCGCCTTCTTGTTACTGACATAAGTAAAATACCTAATTTAAATGATAGTATTGATTGAGCGTTTTGATAATATATAATTACTTAATTATAACTGGTTATTGTTTGGGTTCCTACCTTCCCCCGGTGCGTTCGGTCGTCCTCGCCGGTCGCCATTACAAAGCCATCGGCGAGGTGACCTTATATCCATTATCTTAATTATGTTCTGATCCCAAACAGCTGCTTCACTTCCTATAAAGGTGTGGTTTTAGCGCTGTTTGGGGCCAGGTCATCGTTATTCCAACGGGATTCCATCGCCGTTCGGTTTGCGCGTCTGACCACCGGCGCCCTTGTGCATTTCTGC